>PVIU01023530.1:0-27265 GCA_004026605.1 Ondatra zibethicus
GGTGAAGGTGATGGTAGATCCCCAACTTGTGGTTAAACATGTCTTCATCCTTGAACTTTTAGGGCTGGTCCATCAGGAGGAGCTTCCATCGAGGAGAGGAAAAGCCAGCCAGCCAGTCCAGAGAGCCTGCTGTTTGAAGCCACCAGGCTTTTGACTCTTTGATTTCTTTAAGGGATTTACTTCCTTCTTCTTTAAGGACCTTAACATAGGCACAAAGGTAAGTTCATGGACCTTTATTTGTGCCTCAACTCCATTCAGTGCCTGTTATGGTAGGGTTGCTTCTATAGTAGAGAAATATTTTCCTGGCTGTTATTGATTGTATTTTTGAGCTGCCTTCTAGGCATGTAGTATTGGGAAGCTTGTAATTCTGGGTGCTGATAGCCTGTCTTGTACTAACTGAGGAAGTATTTTGTTCCTTGGTTTCTGTCTCCTCCCAGACTCTTAAAGGATTGTGCTGGCTATGTACTGCATGTAGTAATATCACCTTGGGTCCTGGTAGCTGTGGGGACTGGGGGTTCAAGATAAAAATGTGTATTTGAGTATTGGGACTTGATAATTAGGCACTGGGAAGGGTTGGAAGTGGAGGAGAATCTTCAGAAGCGGGAGGAAAGCAGGGCGTTCCACAGGTTCTGTGTTGGTAGGGCCCAGCTGTGGGGGCAGAGGGTGAGCACAGGCTGATGCAAAATGTTTGCTTAAGAGCTGGGGATGAGACTGGGAGATTGTTCTTGGAGGAATGGAGGGAGACAGATGATTTTCAGTTAGCCTGTTTCCCATATCAGAGTGAACTGCGGTTCCCAAGGAGTCCCTGCTGGAAACAGATCAATGAGTGCAGGAAACGAATTATGGAGGGAAAGTTATGAGTGATCCACTGGATTCAAGTGCAGGAGGAGAGAGGAGGCTACAGCAGGTTTTCTGCTGCAGAGCTGTGGGTAAGAACTGGGGACTGTACTGAAGAGCAGAAGGAAGGGTGAAGATCTGCAGGTAGCTCACCCGCTTCCCTGGCAGAAGGAAAGGTGAAGATCTGCAGGTAGCTCACCCGCTTCCCTGGCAGAAGTAGCCTGTGGGTTCCCTGCAAGTACCTGCTGGAGTTGGTTAGGGGTGGCAAACGAACTTGGTGAGACAATTGGGAATTCTTAAAGTGTGGAATTAGTTTTAAAAAAGAGAGATTTTTTTCCCATGTTAAAAAATGGCAAACACAATTATAAACGAGAGAATTTGGTCTCTGCATTACCGATGTGGGAGTCCGCTCTTTGTGCTGTGATTACCATTAATGAATAAAGAAACTGCAGTGGCCTGTTGATAGGGCAGAACTTAGGTAAACGGGGAAAACTGGATGGAATGCTGGGAGGAAGGAGGCAGAGTCGGAGATGAGAGATGCCATGGAGCCACCAGAGTCAGACATGCCGAATCTTTGCCACATGGTGATATACAGATTAATAGAAATGTGTTAAATTAGTATAAGAGTTAGTCAATAAGGAGATAGAGCTAATGGGCCAAGCAGTGTTTTAATTAATATAGTTTCTGTGTGGTTATTTTGGTTCTGGGCAATGGGGTTGAACAAGTGGCTCCCTCCCTGCAACACGTTCCTATGCAATTCATGATTTAAAATTGGTACAGTTAATTAAATGAAGGAATAATCAGCTAAACTGGGATTGACATAATATTATATATCATGTGATAATTCTTGGTTTATCTCTGGAAAATTTGGCTGATATGAGTGCTGACATATGATGCTTACAAAAACTTATTAAAACAGATCATAAAGATATTCAGATCCAGACAAGGAATTTAGGGGAGAATCAATTTCAGCATTGCATTATAAGGTTACAGAAGAACAGCCTAAGGTTTTAGAACTACTAACTTTAATATATCCAGTCACCTTACAGGAACCGAAAATTGACAGATATCTCCAAGGCTGTAAAAGAGCTAAATGGACAACTGTGGAAATGTTAGTAATGAGGAGATTCAAGGAAGTGATAGTCTCATATGGCATGCATTCACCTTTTGTGAAACAGATGTTTAATTCCTGATCGACTTGTAATAGAATTTTCACTAAAGCTTACAGAGACTTGGTTAAAGCAGTTTTGGAGCTTGGTCCTCAATTAGAATTGTGGACCTGGTGGAAAGATGAAGCTAATGCCGTTTAACAATGGAGTATGCCTATGGGTATAGAAATCTCCCAACATCAATGTCTTGGAAAGGGAGATTATGCTGATGTACAAAGGCAATTTCTATATGAACACACCCTGGATTTATGCCATGCAGCAGCTTTGAATGCTTGGATAGAATTGAAGAGGTAGGAAAAAAATTGAGTCATTTACTGAAGATATGCAGGGCCCAAAAAGGAAACCTTTATGGATTTCTTATAAAGAATGTTTTCAGCAGTAAATAGAATACCAAATTCAGAAGCTAGACAAATAACAATTGAATCTGGCTTGTGAAAATATTAATGGTACAATGCAAAATGGTAATACGGTCATTAAAAGAAAGATCAGCACCTTTGTAGGGATAGATTCGAGATACAATCAATAGTGAATCTTGTGACTGTAATGATGTTTGGATAGGAGATGTGATTTTCAGAGGTTTAAAAGAATAGAAATGTCAAATATTTCAATTGTGCTAAACAAGGTTAGCTCAAAAGGAAATGTAAACAGGGCATTCCTAGAAATAATGCTTTTTCTGAGAATAATCCAAACAAAATACTCCTACATTCTGGATTATGGAAATGTAGCAAAGGCAGGCATTGGACTAATGCATGTAGATCAACAAGGGACAGTTAAGGTAACCCTTTGATAATGGGAAGTGCCATGAGGTGCCTCTGGCAGGCTCCCTTGCCAAATTCAGTACAGTTGTTTCCTGTCATTGTGGAGAATCTCCTTTCTAGAGCAATTAAAGAACCTAATGCCTATTGTGAGGAACCATACTGCTGTGGATGGCAGAAAAGGTAGAGAAGAGAGAACAAAAAATTCAGGAGAAATCAGTTAGTTGTTTGTGAGAAAGCCTGATTTTCTGCTGGATCTCTGGCCTCCCACTCTGGCCTCTGTCCCCTCATTCCTGCACACCTGTTTCCATGGCAGCTGATCCTTGTCCCTTCATATCTGAAGGTCCTTGTCCTTGCTCCAGAAATGTGGCCAGGTATGGCTTAGAGGGAGCAAGATCTGTTTATGGATAAAGGAACATCATTATTAGTGTGTTCTCCTGGAGAAAACATATCTTTTGTAGTACTGTATATATAAGCAATAAGAGGATAAAAATCAAGGTTTGTAGAGAATTAGTTCTTCATGAGTTTCCTGATGGTCACATCAGAATGCTTTGGAGAAATTTAGGATTTGAAGGTCCTGAGCTTCATGTCCCTCAGTTATGAGGAAAAATGTTAAAATTGAAGAGTGTGATATTCTTTACAACATATATGCTTCCCACTCATGCAACTTATTTTATAACATTACCACCAATATAAAGGATACCTCTAAAAATGATGGGAGGAAGTTATGAACATGAGAAGAAATAAAATCATTCAATGGTATAGGAACACTCTCCTTAATTTTCCTTAAAATTTGCCTCATAAATTTTATTGCTGAAACCGCAAGCTCCAATGAGATTTTGTACAAAGAAAGCAAATTTTATGCTGCCAGTTGATTAAGAATTCACCATGTAAGTGTTCCTCACCCAGTTGAAGAATATTATTTTAAGGTCTGTTACTTTTGTTCATGCTCTAGAACATTTGTTTAATGATACAGAGATATGTTACATTTGATTAAATATAATTCACCTGTGGTCAGGAGGCTGCATCAGCTGACAGGAATGGGTACAAAGGAGCCAGGTGGAGAAGGGTTTTTAGTGGGGTGAGGAGAAGAATGGGGACTTTCAGTAGACATGAGCAATGAGAGGAGGTGAGCTACTTGCTATCCGGCCTCTCTGAGGAGAACAATTCCACTTCAACCTTTGAATCTTGAGTTCTTTAGAAGGACAGAGATTTATGTAAGTTCCCTTCATAGCTTTTAAAGAGGCGGGGTATGAGGGAAAAGAATCGCTCTCAGGCTGCAGCTCTTGTGACAAAACCACTGCTGGTGGTGGCAGAATTGCAGTCCTGATTAGAACAGCCATGGATTAAAAGGCAGCAGCAGTTAAAAAAGAAGACAACACACCTAGGAACACGAGGTTGCTGAAATTCTCCAGCATCACATCCCTGTACAGGTTCCACCAATCAGGGCCCAGCCATCCACACTCCTCTGCAGAGAAATCAATGGCCACAATCTTGAATGACAACACTTCCTGAAGTAAAGATAAAGAATTAACACTAAATATTATGCAAATTAAAGCAGCAGTAAAAACACAAATAAGAAGAGGCATGTGTACCTCTGGATATAAATCTAAAGGTCACCCAGAGAGAGAAGAGATCTAGAAGAACTTCTGACATAGGTGAGCAATATCCCTAACATTAGTCTGATGCAGTGCTGTGATGATGCACAGGACTCATCTCTAAGGAAAGTGAATGGCAGACGATCCTAGGAACTCCCATGGATATTATACTTTTAAGAACCATACAATGGAGAGCAAGGGTATCTACAAGCGAGTATTGTTGAGACTGGAAAGATGTCTTAGTAGTAAAAAGCATGATTGCTCTTCCTGAGGACCTGGGGTGGGTTCCCAGCAGCTACATGGCTGCTCACAACTGTCTGTAACTCCAGTTCCAGAGGATCAGACAAACTCTTAGATAAAGACAATAGCATTATAACCAAGCACACAACATTAATAGAAAATAAAAATGTTTTGAAATAAGCAGTTTTGTCCCATGCTAATATCACAACACACCACACATAATGTACATTTCTCACATTAGAGAGCCATGGTGATGGAGAGGGTACCGCTCAACTCAATATGAACAATCAAAAGTGAGAAATACAGTGAACATGCATCTCTGATCCGGCAACAACTCTGGCTTCCTGAGCACGCACAGCGTGATGCAAATGACTGTACCAAGGGGCATAAGTTTTGGCAACCGAGGGACAGAACAATAAATGAGCAATCTGTAGACAAAATGGAATTACAAGTATTTTTAACAAATTTCTAAATAGGAAATTTGGCAATATGTTTAGTCACTGTGGGAACTTACACTGACACAAGACATTCTCAGATGTCCTGGTGTAAGGACAAAGGGAATAATGTAGAAGGCGCAACTTGCAAAAAGCATTAGAGAAACAAGAACTGTTAAACATGAAGGATTTTTTTGCTTTAAGTGAAGAAAATATCTTATGTCTGTTCACTACTGAGTAAGAAAAATGAAGTGTTTGGTCAATCCTAAGAAATTTTTGACCCAGCACTGGCTAAAGCGGTGCTGACCCAAGTTTCATTCCTAACTTCATGTAGATCATTTCTGTGCCAGCCATGAAGCTTGCAGGGACCTGACAATGTGGGACTGGGTCCTAGGGAAAGTTGGGAAGTTTTTCTTTCCATAGAAATTGGGGGCAAACTGACAAAAGAACTCACTTAAAAGGGTCCACGGTCTTAAATGAGAGAGTGGGATAAATAGAGGTTCATGGTGTTCTCGGACAGGGACAGTGTTTTATATAATTATTCGACGTAAGGTGTCCTTCTGTATGCTGTTACTATGTATTTCTCTTATTGGTTGGTGAAAAAAGCTGTTTCTGCCAACAGCCATACAGAATATACCTAGGAAGGAGATAGAAGGAAAGGAGTGGGGAGGAGATGCCACGTAGCCTCTGGGGAAGCAAGATGCGAAGTAACCTGCCACAAGCTCATAAGCTACATTGTAAAACATAAACTAATAGGAATGGGTTAAGAGAACTAGCTAATGAGAAGCCTAAGCCACTTGCCTAAGCAATTATAACTGATATTAAGTCTTGGTGTGGTTGTTTTATAAGCAGCTGGGGGGGCCTGGTGACTGGAGGAAAACAGGTCCCTTGGTACTGGCAGGATGGGGGAAATCTCCAATTTTCATCTGTTACCGGAACATCTGGGGCTAACCCAAACATTCATAGCATGTGGCCTGCCACCCACTTTGCATCTTGGTGCTTGTAAGCCTGCTTGGGTGTCAGGGGAAAGCAGCTGAGAGTGCAGCACTGCCCACCTGGGCGAGTGGTTCCATTGGGTCTGCTAGGTGTGCACAGGCAGGAAAGCATGGCAGACTCTTGCCTTGGTACACAGAAACATTTCCAGGTCACACAGCGAGTCACATGACAGATTTACCGTTTACTCACATAAAAAATGTATATGGGCAGCATGCTGTACACTGTTTCCCAGGGGGGGTGGTGAACATACCTCCACCATATTGGAAGGCTGAGAGAGGCAAAGTCAGCATTCGGAGCCGTGCTCAGCACTTTAACTCTGAGAATGAGCGTGCAGCACATAAACTCTTTCTATCTGAGTTACAGCCAAATCTGCCATGCAGAGCACTGTGCAGCCTGGAAACATCTCTCTGTATGGCGGCAGGAGTCTGCCATGCTCTCCCGCCTGCCTAAACCTGATCCCACCGTCTGCCCAGGCAGGAAGAGCTGAGCTATGGCATGGTCTAAGCTACTTTCCTCCTGACCCTGAGTGGGCACAGAAACACCCAGGCCCACAAATGCTCCATAGCTGGAGTTTGCACCGACGGTACAGCCCAGGAAGCTGTGTTTTAAAATGGCGCAGCTTTTTTCCTGCTGCAGCTGCTGAGTCAGGAAAATTTCTCTGCAGCACCTCACCAGCAAACAGCAAAAAGCTCTGTTTTTTCTATGTTTAAAATTAAGCTCTCTCAGGTTTTTAAGTGGATTTATACGTTGGGCACAAAATTGTAGTATGAGGAAAGCGGGCCACGTTCTGGCCACTCCGCTAGTTTACACCTGAACTAACCACACAGAAATTATCTTAATTAAATTACTGCTTGGCCCATTATATCTAGCCTCTTCTTGGCCAACTCTCACATCCTGATCTAACCCATTTTTATTAATCTGTGTTCACCACAAGGTCATGGCTTACCGGGAAAGATTCTAACCAGCGTCAGTCCCAGGCAGGAGCTTCATGGCATCCCCCACACTGCCCTTCCGTTCTGTCTACTCCGCCTACCTGATTTCTGCCCTATCAAAAGGCCAAGGCAGTTTCTTTATTCACCAATGAAAGCAACATGAATACAGAAGACCCTCCCACACCAATCACATGCCTTTACTCCTAGCACTAGAAAGGTAGAGGCAGAAGTGCTGAACAGCAGTCAGTCTGTCAGTCAGTCTGAGGACAGGATCACCCCTTTGGTCTGAGCCATGGTAGAGATAAAATCTCTTCACAGGTTGGCTGTTTTGCTTCTTTTATCTGTCAAATTTCCCCCATAATATTTGACTCAAGGATTTTATTATTAAGGCCTATTAGAATTTGTGCTGCACCTAAGAAAAATGAAGAAATAATTGGTGGCTCATTAATATTGCTTTGAATTACAATGGTTCATTGAATGTCTCAGGGAATGCATTCTTCATCTGAATTCTTATACTGAAGATTTCTTAATTTAAATATTAAGTTCTTTAGTAAAAAATGTTATGGCCTGTCTAAAAGGTATAGAAAAAAGATAAGCCTAGTTTAAATGCAGCAAATTTCAGAATTAATAAGTCACAAAATACATAATAGAATCCATGAAGTCAAGACTTGATTAACAATGTAAAGAATGAATCAAAGTGTTAGTACTTTAATAAACTGAATGTCACTCCCCAGTACCTAGCCATACTCAACAGAAATGGGGTGGATGGGAGACTTAGAGAGAAGAGAGACCCAGACTAAATTAATAAGACTCAATACAAGAGAAAGTGAATAAATCAGGTTCCATTGAAATCCAGAAGATCATCAGGATTAACCTCAAAATTTTATATTCCAACTAATTAGAAAATTTAGTAAAGGATAAATTTCTTAATACTTATGAATGACTTAATAAATAGCCAGAAAAATATCACCCAGAGTAAACCCATAACAACAACATTGAAGCAATAACTAAAGGCCACACCACAACATAAGTTTAGGGCAGATGAGTTTGTTGCTAAATTCTACCACACTTTCAACAGAGATCTAATAACAACAGTAACATTACTTCTCAAACTCTTCCATAAAATAGAAAGGTCACTGTCAAATTCATTCTAAAGAGTCAATCTATCTAAGAGTACACAACCACATGACAAAATATAACAGAAGATGAAGCAAAATCTTCCATATCAGAGTTGGGCATGGCAACCCAAAAGCAGGCACAAGAATAAAAGACCCACTTGATAATATTGTCAGGAGTCCCATGAAAAACGCTAAGCTAATAACTCCAATATATAGAGTGAGTATCTGGTGCAGACCCTTGTAGACTCTGTGCTGACTGCTTCAGTCTTTGTGAGCTCAGATTCACTTTTTAGTTGAGTCAGAAGGCCATGTTCTTCTGGTGTTCTGCGTTCCTTATGAATATTATAATCTTTCAAACCTCTTCTTCTGTGTGTTCCCTAGCTCTGAAGGGAGAGATCTTATGGAGACCTCCACTTTAGACTCTCTCCACATAATGTCTGGCTGTGGATCTCTGGATCTGCTCCCATCTGCTTTGGGAGGACTTCTCTCTGATGATGTCTCGATTAGGCACTGAACTATGAGTATAGCAGAATATCATTAGAAACCATTTTATTGATTTTTACACCTGTTGTATATAGTTTTATCATAGGTCTCTGACCAGCTAGTCTCTGATTCATGGTTACCCAAGCAACCGTTATATCAAATGAGACTCGGTTGCCTAATACCACAGCTTCTGGGCCATCATTGTCATAGTATATTTTTCAGGCATGATAGATTGCAGGTCAAAGGATTTGGGGCTCAGTTTGTGTTCTCATTTCTCTTTTTGTTCCCCAAAGATTACCTTCCTCTACCAAAGAGACTAGAACAGAGAGGTAAAGGCTCAGTGTAGGAAGGTGCTCAATTTTTCCATGTCTGATTAAGTATGTAGATGACATCAGTAATGGAGCTCCACTCTCAGTTTATAGAGAGAAATCTTTTGTCTTAGCATTAGCCTGGGATGTTTTGGGAATTTCCGTGGGATCCATTTGGGAAAAAGTGAATTGAATGTTACCCAGTCCCTTCACTGTAATCCTTGCCTTGGTGCGACAGATGGTCAATTGAGATCTCATATGGCCCATTACTAGGAGTCCTCAATAGGATAACCTTCACAATGCTAGTAAGTTGTCACTGTACTAGGTTTCCAAATCCTCAACCAAAATGCTCCACAATTTCATCTGTCTCTCTCTACCCCGCACACCTAACCCCTCTTATTTTGGTCCCCACCAGTCCTCAGTCCATCTGGAAAATCTATTTTATTTCCCCTTCCCAGGCAGTTTAATGCATCTCCACAGACGCCTCCTCTCTACAGCTATAGGTTGGAGCTTTGTTACCATTTACTTAATGGACAATATCCACTTATAAGTGAATACATACCATATTTGTCTTTCTATAGGTTTTTCTCTCTCAGGATGCTTCTTTTCTAGTTCCATTAACATGCCTACAACATGCATGATGTCATTTTAAAAATATATGGGTAATACTCTCTGTGTAAATTTACTTGTAGATGATTTTATCTCTGTCCTGCCAGACAGCTCGCAAATAAATGACAGAGATACTTACTAATTGTAAAAGCTGAGCCAATAGCTTAGCTTTGCTGCTACCTAGCTCTTTCAACTTACATTAACCTATTTTATCAAGCTATTTTTGATGGTAGCTTTATAACCTTTATTCTGTTCTGCCCATGCTACTTCCTCCTTCTCTGTCTGACAACTCCCCCCTTCTCCTTCCCAGATTCCTGGGCTTGAAAATCCTGCCTAGCTATTGCCCATTCCACTTTTTATTAAACCAATCAGAATGACATATCTTTATTATTTTCTTTTTTTTATTTTTCCATTCAAAAATTTACACTTCCTCCCCTTCTCCCATTCCCCTCCCACTCCCCCACTAACCCTCCTCCCTCCCACTCTGTCCTTAAGAGAGGGCAGGGAACCCTGCCTGTGGGAAGTCCAAGGCCCTCTCCACTCCATCCCAGCCTAGGAAGGTGTGCATCCAAATAGACTAGGGTCCCAAAAAGCCAAAACATGCAGTAGAGACAGGTCCCAGTGCCATTACCATGGCTTCTCAGTCCACCCCCATTGGCAGCCACATTCAGAGATTCCGGTTTGATCACATGCTCATTCAGTCCTGGTCCAGCTGGATTTGGTGAGCTCCCATTAGTTCAGGTACACTGTCTCAGTGGGTGGACTAGCCCCTCGCAGTCCTGACTTTCTTGCTCATCTTTTCCCACCTTCTGCTCTTCAACTGGACCTTGGGAGCTCAGTCCATTGCTCTGACGTGGATGTGGGTCTCTGTCTCTATCTCCTTCTATCGCTGGATGAAGATTCTATGGTGATATCCGAGATAATCATCAGTGTGATAGTGGGGCAAGGCCAGCTCAGGCACCCTCTCCTCTGCTGCCGAAGGACCTAGAGAGGACATCCCCGTGGACACCTGGGATCCCCTCTAGAGCCAAGTCTCTTACCAACCCTAAAATGGCTCCCTTAATGTAGATATCTTCTTCCCTGCTCCTTTATCTGCCCTTACTCCATCTCCACCCTCCCACTCCCCCAAGCTCTCCCCAATCCTTCCCTTCTCCTTCTCCCTTTCACCTTCCTCCAACACCACCCCCACACCTACCCCCACCCCCATGCTCCCAACTTTTGCCCAGCGATCTTGTAGTAAAGAGGGCTGCGCTTCCAGCACCAGGTTAGCTTATGCCCAAAATAATTACACAGAAACTGTATTCATTTAAACATTGCCTGGCCCATAAGCTCTAGCCTCTTTTTTGCTAACTCTCACATCTTAAACTAACCCATATCTAGTAATCTGTGTATCACCACGGGGTCATGGCTTACTGGAAATATTCTAACCTACATCCATCTCAGGCCGGGGAAACATGGCGTCTGCCACACTTCCTTTCTCCCTAGCATTCTGTTCTGTCTACTCCACCCACCTAACGGCTGCCCTATCAAAAGGCCAAGGCAGTCTCTTTATTTAACCAGTAAAAGCAACAGAAATACAGAAGGACCTCCTACACCACGATCTTGTTTGCTTCCAATTTCCAGGAGCATCTATATATGTTTTTCTTTGGGTTCATCTTATTATTTGGCTTCTCTAGGCTTGTGAACTATAGGCTTAATGTCCTTTAATTATGGCTAGAATCCACTAATGAGTGAGTACATACCATGTTCATCTTTTTGGGTCTGGGTTATCTCGCTCAGTATAGTGTTTTCTATTTCCATCCATTTGCATGCAAAATTCAAGATGTCATTGCTTTTTACCATTGGGTAGTGCTCTAATGTGTATATATTCCACACTTTCTTTATCCATTCGTTCACTGAGGGACATCTCGGTTGTTTCCAGGTTCTGGCTATTACAAATAATGCTGCTGTGAACATAGTTGGACAAATGCTTTTGTAGTATGATTGGGCATCTCTTGGGTATATTCCCCAAGAGTGGTAGTGCTAGATCCTGAGATAGGTTGATTCCCAATTTTCTGAGAAACCACCACACTGATTTCCAAAGTGGTTGCACAAGTTTGCATTCCCACCAGCAATGGATGAGAGTTCCCCTTACTCCACATCCTGTCCAGCATAGGCTATCATTGGTGTTTTTAATTTTAGCCATTCTGACAGGTGTAAGATGGTATCTCAAAGTTGTTTTGATTTGCATTTCCCTGATCGCTAAGGAAGTTGAAAATGACCTTAAGTATCTTTTGGCAATTTGAATTTCTTCTGTTGAGAATTCTCTGTTCAGATCAGTACCCCATTTTTTTTTTAAATGGGTTATTTAGAATTTTGATGTCTATTTTCTTGAGTTCTTTGTATATTTTGGAGATCAGACCTTTGTCTGATGTGGGGTTGGTGAAGATCTTCTCCCATTCATTAGGATGCATTTTTGTCTTAATGACAGTGACCTTTGCTTTACAGAAGCTTCTCAGTTTCAGGAGGTCCCATTTATTCATTGTTGCTCTTATTGTCTGTGCCACTGGGGTTCTACATAGGAAGTGGTCTCCTGTGCCCATGTATTGCAGGCTACTTCCCACTTTCTCTTCCATCAGGTTCAGTGTGGTCAGATTTATATTGAACTCTTTAATCCACTTGGACTTGATTTTTGTGCAGGGTGATAGATAAGTATCTATTTTCATTCTCCTACAGGCTGACATCCACTTATGCCAGCACCATTTGTTAAAGATGCTTTCTTTCTTCCATTGTATAATTTTAGCTTCTTTGTCAAAAACGAGGGTTCATAGGTTTGTGGATTAATATCCGGGTCTTCGATTCAATTCCATTGGTCAACGTCTCTGTTTTTATGCCAATACCAAGCTGTTTTCATTACTGTAGCTCTGTAATAGAGTTTGAAGTCAGGGATAGTAATGTTTTGGCTATACTGGGCTTTTTGTTTTTCCATATAAACTTAGTTATTGTTCTGTCAAGATCTATGAATAATTTTGTTGGGATTTTGATGGGGACTGCATTAATCTATAGATTGCCATTGGTAGAATTGCCATTTTTACTATATTGATCCTACCAATCCAGGAGCATGGGAGATCCTTTCATTTTCTGCTATCCTCTTCAATTTCTTTCTTCAAGGCCTTAAACTTCTTTTCAAATAGATCTTTCACTTCCTTGGTTAGTGTTACCCCAAGATACTTTGTGCTATTTGTGGCTATCGTGAAAGGTGATGTTTCTCTGATTTCCCTCTCTGCTTCTTTATCCTTTGTGTATAGGAGGGCTACTGATTTTTTTTTAGTTGATCTTGTATCCTGCAACATCACTGAAGTTATTTATCAGCTGTAGAAGTTCTTTGGTAGAGTTTTGGGTCACTTATGTACACTATCATATCATCTGCAAATAACGAAAGTTTGACTTCTTCCTTTCCAATTCAAATCCCCATGATCTCCTTATGTTGTCTTATTGCTATTGCTAGAACTTCAAGTCTATTTTGAAGAGATATGGAGAGAGTGAACAGCCTTGTCTTCTTCCTGATTTTAGTGGAATCGCTTTGAGTTTCTCTCCATTTAATTTGATGCTAGCTGTTGGCTTGCTGTATATTGCTTTTATTATAGTTAGATATGATCTTTGTATCCCTAATCTCTCCAAGACCTTTATCATAAAGAGGCATTGAATTTTGTCAAATGCTTTTTCAGCATCTAATGAAATGATCATATATTTTTTCTTTCAGTTCATTTATATGATGGATTACATTGATAGATTTTTGTATGTTGAACCAGCCCTGCATTTCTGGGATGAAGCCTACTTGATCATAATGGATGATTTTTTTAATGTGTTCTTGGATTCGGTTTGCAAATATTTTATTGAGAATTTTTGCATCAATGTTCATGAGTGAGATTGGTCTGTAATTCTCTTTCTTGGTTGCGTCTTTGTGTGGTTTTGGTAACTGTAGTTTCATAAAAAGACTTTGGAAATTACCCTTCTGTTTCTATTATGTGAAACACATTAAGGAGTATAGGTATTAGCTCTTCTTGGAAGTTCTGGTAGAATTCTGCATTAAAACCATCTGTTCCTGGGCTGTTTTTGGTTAGGAGGTTTTTGATGACAGCTTCCATTTCCTCGCGACTTATAGGTCTATTTAAATTGTTCACCTGGTCGTGATTTAATTTCGGTATATGGTATTTATCTAAAAAACTGTCCATTTCTTTTACATTTTACAATTTTGTGGCATACAGGCTTTTGTAGTAAGACCTAATGATTCTCTGAATTTCCTCAGTGTCTGTTGTTATGTCCCACTTTTATTTCTGTTCTTGTTAATTTGAGTATTTTCTCTCTGCCTTTTGATTAGTTTGGATAGGGGTTTGTCGATCTTGTTGATTTTCTCAAGGAACCAGCTCTTTGTTTCATTGATTCTTTGGATTGTTTTCTGTGTCTCTATTTTGTTGATTTCAGCCCTCAGTTTGATTATTTCCAGTCTTCTACTCCTCCTGGGTGAGTCTGCTTCTTTTTTTTTTTCTAGAGCTTTCTGGTGTGCTGTTAAGTCACTAATGTGTGCTTTCTCTGTTTTCTTTATGTGGGCACTAAGTGCTATGAACTTTCCTCTTAGCACTGTTTTCATAGTGTCCCATAGGTTGGGGTATGTTGTGTCTTTATTTTCGTTGAATTCAAGGAAGTCTTTAATTTCTTTCTTTATTTCTTCCTTGACCCAGGAGTGGTTCAGTAGTTGACTGTTCAGTTTCCATGAGTTTGTAGGTTTTCTGCGGGTGGAATTGTTGTTAAATTCTAACTTTACTCCATGGTGATGCGATAAGACACAGGTGGTTACTCCAATTTTTTTGTATCTGTGGATGTTTGCTTTGTTACCGAGTATGTGATCAATTTTTGAGATGGTTCCATGAGATGCTGAGAAGAAGGTATGTTCTTTCCTGGTTGGGTGGAATGTTCTATAGATGTCTATTAAGTCCATTTGATTCATTACATCTGTTAGTTCTCGTATTTCTCTGTTATGTTTCTGTCTGGTTGACCTGTTCATTAGTGAGAGAGGAGTGTTGAAATCTCCTACTAGTAGTGTGTGGGATTTGATATGTGATTTGATTTCTGGTAATGTTTCTTTTACATATGTGGGTGCTTTTATATTGGGGCATAGATATTCAGTATTGAGACTTCATTTTGATGAATTATTCCTGTTATGAGTAGGAAGTGTCCTTTTCTATCTCTTCTGATTGACTTTAGTTTGAAATCAATTTTGTTTGATATTAAGATAGCCACACCTGTTTGTTTCTTAGGTCCATTTGATTGGAAAACCTTTTCCCAACCCTTTCCTCTGAGGTAGTGTTTGTCTTTGAATTTGAGGTGTGTTTCTTGTAAACAGCAGAATGTTGGATCTTGTTTCCGTATCCATTCTCTTAACCTGTGCCTTTTTATAGGTGAATTGAGTCCATTGATATTAAGTGATAATAATGACCATTGGTTGTTAACTCCAGGGGTTTTTTTTTTTTTGGTTGTAGTGTTGTGTGTTTTCCTTCTTTGAGTTATGCTGGTGGAGGGTTGTCAGATGTCTGTGCTATTGTGGGTGTTGTTGTCTTCCTTGGGTTGAGGTTTTCCCTCTAGTACTTTCTGTAAGGCTGGGTTTGTGGATACGTATTGTTTAAATCTGTTTTTGTCATGGAATATCTTGTTTTCTCCATTGATGGTGATTGAAAGCTTTGCTGGGTATAGTAGTCTGGACTTGCATCCATGATCTCTTAGTGTCTGCAGCACATCTATTCAGGACCTTCTGGCTTTCATGAGATCCATTGAGAAGTCAGGTGTAATTTGGATAGGTTTATCTTTATATGTTATTAAATCCCTCAAAGATATCCAAGAAAACCAAGAAAAAGCAATCAAACAGGTAAAGGAAACAGTTCAAGATATGAAGACTGAAATGGGGGTAATAAAGAAAACACAAACTAAGGAAAGGCTGGATATGGAAAATATGGGTAAATGAATAGGAACTTCAGAGACAAGCATAACCAACAGAATACAAGAGATAGAAGAAAGAATCTCAGGCACTGATGATACTATAGAGAAAATAAACTCATTGATCAAAGAAAACAGCAAATCCAACAAATTCTTAACACAAAACATCCAGGAACTCTGGGACACCATGAAAAGACCAAACCTAAGAATAATAGGGGTAGAAGAATGAGAAGAATTACAGCTCAAAGGTCCAGAAAATATATTCAATGAAATTATAGAAGAGAACTTTCCCAACCTAAAGAAGGATATTCTTATGAAGGTACAAGAAGCATACAGAACACCAGACTGGATCAAAGAAAACAACATCCCCTCACCATATAATAATCAAAACACAAAACATACAGAATAAAGAAAGAATATTAAGAGCTGCAAAGAAAAAGGTCAAGTAACATATAAAAGTAAATCTATCAGAATTACACCTGACTTCTCTATGGAAACCATGAAAGCCAGAGGGCCTTAGACAGATGTGCTGCAGAATGACACATCTTTACAATGTATGAAAAGATTCCATAACATGGACCACATTTTGTTTTTCATTCTACTATTGAAGGACATCTAAATTATTTCCAATTACTGACAATGATGAATAGAGTGGTGTGGGATGTTCTTCTGTATCTGTGTTGTTTTTATTGGTTAATGAATAAAGCTGATTTGACCAATGGTTTAGCAGAATAAAGCAAGGAGAGTCTGAGTGATTCCAAAGTCTTTATCACATTCACCCTATTTATATGGTTTCTATCCAGAATATTTTTTGATATCTTTTAGGGCCTGAAGAAGTATAAAACATTGTATGAAGATTTCAATGCTATAGCAAATCCTACAGCCAGTAGCCTTTAAGTTACCTGCCCACTTCGGTGTGGCCTCTTATACTAGAAATGCTGATGTAAAGCACTCATTTGCACTCTCTTCTGTCTCCTGGATTCAGTTCCTGCTTCCTGTTCATGCAGAGGATTGTGATCTGTGTGTCTACCCCTAAATAAATAACTTTATTATATTAAATTATGAGCTAGTGTGGGATTTCATTTTAGAGTCCATCTTCATTGGCATCCCATGTGGATCTGAACTCCATACTTACCAAAGGACTGGTCTAAAAGGCTCTAACAGTCCACAGCCTTGAAGGTCTCCTACCTCCTCCTGCTTGCCTTGCTTTCACCTACTAAGCATTTTTTTGTAAAACCCCTGCCACTGTGGAGCTAAGTGTGCGTCGCAACTTGGAAATTTCCCAAGCTTGCACATATCCTCCCCACAACTGCTGCATTCCATGCTGCATGACATCTTGCACAGCTTCTGGTTTGTGCTGTTTTCACCTGAGTTCTGGGCTCTTTGCTCCATGTACAAAATTGTTTCATCTGGGAATGGCAAAAATAAAAGGTATCAATCTTCTGGATTATGTAGAAGGTGTGGCAAAGGCTGACATTGGATCAATGAATGCAGATCAATAAAAGACAGACAAGGCAATCTGATACCATTGGGAAACTCTTTGGGGGCCTCTTGCAGGCCTCCAAATTAAAAGTTGTCCAGGTATCCTCCAGTCCTGTGGAGGACATTTCTAACCAGGAAAATTAAAATATCCAGAGCCTTTTGTAAAAAGCCATACTGTTCTGGATTATGGAATAAACATGGAGGATGAATTAAAAATTCCAATAGGAAATAGGAAACATGTATTCTGTCATACTTCTATAAATGATCAAAGACCAAAGCTAAGAGTGCATATAAATGGCATTATAATTATGGGTTTGATAGACACAGGTGTGGATGTGAGTATTATTACTCAAGAATCTTGGCATTCAAATTGGCCTCTTCAAGAATCAATTCCTAGAAATTGGAACCCTATCTCAAGTGAAGCAAAGAACAAGATGGGTTGAATGCATAGGTCCAGAAGGACAGAGAGAAAGGCTGAGGCCATATCTGGTTAATATTGCAGTGAACTTATGGGGTCATGACCTGCATCAGCAATGGAATGCCCAGATAAATATTCTTGCAGCCCCAGAATCTCATACTTCTGAGAAGGATATTATAAGGTACTATACACAAAGGTCTCCAGCCATTTAGGCTGTACAAGAACACAAAGCAACTAGCAAACCTTTAGAGGTACCAACAGCCCTACCTTTAAAATGGTTAACTGAGAAACCAATAAGGGTTAAACAGTGGCCTTTAACAGAAGACAAACTGCAGGCTTTATAATAGCTGGTACAGGAGCAACTAGATACTCATCGTATTGAAGAACCAACCAGCTCTTGGAATTCTATTGTATCTGTTGTTAAGAAGAAATCTCGTAAGTGGAAAATGGTGACAGATCTAAGAGCTGTCAACAAGGTTATCAAATGTATGGGCCCTTTACAGTCTGGAATTCCTTTGCCTTCTCTATTACCAAAAGGATGGCCTCTTATTGTTATTTATTAAAAGGATTGTTTGTTTACTATACCTTTACAAGAAAAAAAATGAAGAAAAATTTGCTTTCACAGTGCCTACTTAATAATTCTCAGCCTTCTAGGAGATTCTAGTGGACTATCCTTCTATAGGGAATGCTCAATAGTCCCACCCTGTACCAGTGCTTTATAAATCCATCATTGGAAACAATATATAAAAATTTCCTAAATCTATAATTTATCATTACATGGACGACATTTTATTATCTGACTCAAGTGCAGATACTTTAGAGTGTCTGAAGAAGTAAAAAAAAGTCTTGTCTAAATGGGGATTACAAATTGCTCCTGAAAAAATACAAAGAGAAGATTCAGTCAATTGCCTAAATTACAAAATTGATCGATTATTGATTGGAAGTGTGCTGAAGGCCTCAGAATTTTATAAGAAACATGGTGTCAATAGTAAAGATTTAAAGAAAGAAATTTCTATTACATGGTAACAAGCTAAGGAGAAACTTGCTCTTTCTATAATCAAGCACCATTACCAGTAGGGAGTAACTCAAAGGGTACTCAAAAGAATGAGATCTGGCAGGTGGATGTGTTCCACTTTGCAGAATTTGGAAAATTACAATATGTACACCACACCATTGATTCTTATTCAGATTTTCAATGGGCAACTGCTTTGAGCTCAGAAAAAGCTGATTCAGTAATTACAGTTATTAGAAGTTACGGCTGTCATGGGTATACCTGCACAAATAAAGACAGATAATGGTACAGCATATGTCTCCAAGAAAATGATACAGTTTTTTGCTTATTATAATGTAAGCATATTACAGGCATACCAAACAATCATACAGGTCAGGCAGTTATAGAAAGATCAAATTGAACTATAAAGGATATGTTAAACAAACAGAAAGGGATGGAAAATACCCCCCAAATAGATTACATAATGGTTTTTTAACCTTGAATTTTCTTAATGCTAATGAGAAAGGAACAACAGCAGCAGAGAGACATTGGAAAATAGAAAAGTCCTCCACATTAAATCAGCTGATGTATTTCAAAGATGTGTTGACCTCACAGTGGAAGCCAGGAGATGTGCTATGTTGGGGAAGGGGCTTTGTTCTTGTTTCAACAGAAGAAAAGTTATGGATACCATCACAATTAATAAAGATGTGGTGTGAAGAAAAGAAATCTCTCGAGAAAGAGAAATGACAGCTCATTTACAGAGGTGACAAGCTGGTAAGGAAAACTCATAAGGGTTGAGGCAGGGTTCTGTTCTTGTCTTTGCAGGAAAATACTAATCTTTAGAAAGTCAAGAGACCCTGGATATCTAGATGCCTAAAGAGAAAAAGATAATTATCCAGATAAGATCACCAAGCAAAGAGAATTAACACTTATGAGGAAAGGTCATCTGAGGATAAGAATCTCTGAATATTAAATAGAATAATAGTCATGACTCCCTTAAAAATCAAAGATGGCTTTCAAGTTGGACAATGGCTCTGTCCTTTTTTAATCCGAAGCATGTTGTTAAAAGAAACATTCAGACTTTCTGTCTCATGCCAGGAGGCATCTCATTTGGCCCAGAAAGAAGAATGAATTTAGAAAAAATTTTACTTTATTCACACCTATTTTTGTCTCTATTGTAACTTTCATTGAATATATGTCTGTATAAATAACGTTTAAGTTTTCCACAAGGAACAATGAATTTTCATGCATTGAAGTTTCCAGGAAGAAGAGGGGGTCACACAACAACAACTCCACCTGGTTGATGCGATGTCATGATGCTGATAGCACTACTATAAGACCAATTTTGGGTACCAGCTGCTCAAGATGGTTCCAACTTGTTTAGCTGAAATGGTGCACTTACTGACAATGTTCTGGTTGGAACTCAAAATAGGAACTTCAGAAAAACCCTACCGAATACTCAGGGATCATTTACAATTATACCTCACAGTAATTGAAACTTAACCATCATTTTACTTTCACAGGATCCCATAGAAAGAACATCACCCCCATGACAGCTGGAAGTAATTCTAGAAGGTGTCATCCCCTATCCCAACAAAGTTTGTCCTCAGTGTTAGGGACATCATTTAGGGGTTGTTTATAATTGGTATAGGGTTGGGGGTTGGGGTGGAAATTATGTAGGCTCAGGGATCTCTTTGAAAAAAAGGAAAATTGGATTGGATAATAGATTAGTGTGAGCTTACTCACACTAATAATAACAGTGAGTAATAGAGTGAATACATGTGAGCTATCAGTTATAGATAATTTACATTGGTATAGATTCTTGTATATTGATACAAACTTAAATTATATTAAATAAGTTCCTATTTTCATCTACAATATTTGTATACTTAGGCAAAGTTATTTTGTCATATTGTATGCATGTATGTTTCTACCTCTGCTTAACATTTTGTATATTGATACAATTTTAGGATATATTTATCATATTGCAATATACATTTGTACCTCTGATCAAGACACTTTTACATTGTTTACGTTTTGAGATCATTGTCCTAATTTGTTGCCCAGTTGTTTAAAAATTGTTTAATATTCTAATATGAAGCCTTAGTCTTTAATTTATATAGGTATTAAGAATTATAAGTCAATAGTCATCCATGTTTGTCATACTTTTCAGATACATATAGATTGTATTCTATATAGATAGGTAATCTTCCTCCACTTCAAAGAGTTGTAGAATAGGGCATTTAAATAACTTAGGGCTCTATTGATATGAGACACGATTGTTCCTGGCAGCACCAATCTATTTCCCAGAGAATGTTGAGCACTAAAGACACTACAATTGGAACTTGTTTTCTTCTTGGAAAAATTGGCTTTTGGGCAAGGAACTGCCCATGCATCAACCACTGACAAAATGCAAGATGTCCAGACAGGACAAGTAGGATACAAGAAAAAAGACTGTCAACCCTTGCCAAGACAGGGTAAGAAAATTTTGAAAACTTTCTTGCCTCTGATAATGGACTATCAGTTACTCTAGACCTTATCCAAACTTGGTTGCTCCAACATTGCAAATGAGACTTTGGGTGATTGCGCAGGTAGCCAGTTGTCTTTGTCATTTGTTGCACATTTTGGAAGTTGCTTGATTGCACTTCCTGCTTACTCAAGTATTATTTTCCTTCTTGGGTCTTTGATGTAATTGATGATTAGATAGTTAAACTGGATTGTGGTGGCTGACGCCATTAATCCCAGCACTCGGGAGGCAAAGGCAGACGGATCTCTGTGAGTTCGAGGCCAGACTGGTCTACAAGAGCTAGTTCCAGGACAAGCTCCAAAGTGACAGAGAAACCCTGTCTTGACAAAACCAAAAAAAAAAAAAAAAAAAAAAAAGTGTAGATAGTTGTAGTTACTTTTGTCTCATGACTTCACCAAGTTATTTATAATACTTAAACTCTTTAGGATAGGATAATTATTAAAACATTTATTGTTTGTTTATTCCTTGACATTGTTTATGCTGGTTGTTATTTCAATTTTTCTGTTATTTGATTTTATTGTATATAATTTTGTAACAAGCTTAGAACTCTCTTACTTAAACAAAATGGAAAGGTGCTTTGGAAATGCTACAGCCAGTAGCCTTTAAGTTACCTGCCCACCTGAGTGTAACCTCTTATACTATAAATGCTGATGTAAAACACGCTTTCCCTCTCTCTTCCAGCTGCTGTATTTGGTTCCTGTTTCCTGTTTGTTCAGAGGACTGTGATCTGTGAGTCTACCCCTAAATAAATAACCCTTTATTATACTCAATTCTGAGCAAGTGCTAAATTTCTTTTTAGCATCTATCTTCATTTTAACATTTGTATTATTTTACAGAAGTTTGAACTACCTTGTTTTGAGAAACAGTAGAAACCTTATTAAAGGTATTTTTTATACATTTTTGACACTAATGATATTTGTCGTCTAATATTAAATTAAGCTACCTCTATTAATGTATGTATCACAGTAAGGCTATGACTTACTGTTAATTTTCTGGTATCTTTATCCTTTGCTGGCTTCTTGGCTTCTTCTTGATGCTACATACTCTCTCTACCTATTTGGATTTATTGCCTAGTGTTAATCTGCTAAGGCATGGACCCAAACAGCTTTTGTAATCAGTCAATAAAAGCAACAAATACACAGCATGATATGCTATAGTGTCACCCTTATCTGAAGGGTTTCTACCCAGAATATTTTTTGATATATTTTAGGTTATATAGAAGTATAAAACATAACATTTCATGAATATTTGAACATTTGTATTATTCACTGCAATTTGAACTACCTTGTCTTGAGAAACACTCAAAAGATATTAAAGAATTTTTTATTTTTAACATTTTTGGCAGTAGTGGCATTTTTCTTGAGCATGAATTATCAGGTGTTTCAAAAGTTCTAAGTAAGAGCTAAAGACTTGGCACATTCTTCACAGGGTTTCTCTCACAAACGTATTCTTTGATGTTGTTTGAGAACAAAGATTGCTGAAAGGTCTTGTCATTTTCCACACTCACAATGTTTCTCTCCAATATGAATAATCTGGGCTAAGAACATGCTATGAAAGCTCTAAATTCTTTGTCACATGCTTTACACTAGTAGGGTTACCTTCCAGAATGAATTGTTTGATGTTCCTTAAGTTTTCCGGTATAAACAGTTTTCCACATTCTTCACATTTGTAAGGTTTTTCCATTATGAGTGAATTTGTGCTGAGTTAGGTATGACATTTTATGTAAGGCATTTTCACATTCTTCAAATGTGTAGGGTTTCTTTCCAGAATGGATTATTAAATGAGCAGAAAAAAATCTGTGACATTTCAAAGATCTTGTCACATATTTCCTATTTGTAGGGCTTCTCTCCTATATGAATGCTCTTGTGTTCTGAAAGTAATGAGGGAAAGCAGAAGACTTTGCCTCATACTGCTCAGCTTTACGGTTTCTTTCCTGTACGAATGCTCACATATATAGATAGGTAGTCCTGATGAGTAATTGAAGGACATGCCACACATTTAAAACATGTATGATTTCTCTCCTATATGAAAGCTCTTCTGTACAAAAGTCATGATGGAACAGAGGCCTTTCCACATAGTTGTATGATTTCTTGCCTGTATGAATTCTCTCAAGTACTTTAAATAATGATGCAGCATGGAACCATGACACATACTTCCCACTTCCAGGGTTTCTATCCTGTATGATTTCTCTTGTGTCTAGAGAGTGCTGATGAAGGATTGAAAGCTTTGCCATACTTTACAATTTTAACGTCTTTGTCCTGTATGAATGCTCATATATTTAGAAAGTTATGACAGATCAGTAAAGGAAGGCCTGACCACATACTTCACATTTGTAGGGTTTCTCTTCTATATGAATCCTCTTGTGTACAGAAAGTTGTGACGGAATATAGAAAGTTTTGTCACATACTTGACACTTGAAGAGGTTCACTCCTGTATGAATGTTCTAGTGTTCAGTAACTTGTGCTGGAACATTAAAGTCCTTGACACACAATTGACTCCAGTAGGGTTTCTCTCATGTATGAATTTTTTTGTGTGCAGAAAATGCTGATGGGCTTTTGAAGGTTTTGTCACATACTTCACATTTGGAGGGTTTCTCTCCTGTATGGAAACTCTTGTGTGCAGAAAGTCCTGATCGACTCTTGTAGGCTTTGTCACATAATTCACACTTGAAGGGTTTTTCTCCTGTATGAACCCTCTTGTGTACAGAAAGTCCTGATCGATTGTTGTATGCTTTGTCACATACTTCACACTCGTAGGGTTTCTCCCCTGTATGAACCCTCTTGTGCACAGAAAGTCCTGCTCGACTATTGTAGGCTTTGCCACATACTTCACACTTGTAGGGTTTCTCTCCTATATGAATCCATATATGTGCAGAAAGTCCTGATCGACGACTGTAGGCACTGCCACATACATCACACTTGTAGGGTTTCTCTCCTGTATGAATCCTCTTGTGTACAGACAGTACTGGCTTACTTTTGAAGGCCTTACCACATACTTCACACTTGAAAGATCTCTCTGTTGTATGAATTCTCTGGTGTTCAGAAAGTCGTGATGGTAAATAGAAGGCTTTCCCACAAACTTCACACTTGTAGGGTTTGACTCCTGTATGAATTCTCTGGTGTTCAGAAAATTGTGATGGAACACAGAAGGCCTTCCCACAAACTTCACACTTGTAGGGTTTCTCGCCCATATGAATCCTCTTGTGTACAGAAAGTTGTGATGAAACATAGAAAGCCTTGCCACATACACCACACTGGTAGGGTTTTTCACCTGTATGAATCCTTTTGTGAATAGTAAGTTGTGATGGGAAATAGAAGGCCTTGCCACATACTTCACATTGGTAGGGTTTTACTCCTGTATGGATTTTATTGTGTAGAGAAAGTTTTGATGGAAAACAGAAGGCCTTGCCACATACCTCACACTGGTAGGGTTTTTCTCCTGTATGAATCTTACTGTGCAGAGAAAGTTGTGATGGATAATTGAAGGCCTTGCCACATGCTTCACACTTGTAGGGTTTTTCTGCTCTATGAATTCTCATGTGTTCAGAAAGTAATGATGGAAAACAGAAAGATTTGCCACATACTTCACACTTGTAGGGTTTCACTCGTATATGAATTCTCTTGTGTAGAGAAAGTCGTGATGGAAAGTAGAAAGCCTTTCCACACACATCACACTTGTAGGGTTTCTGTCCTGTATGAACAATTTTGTGTTTTGAAAGTAACGATGGAGCACGGAAGGCCTTGCCACATACTTCACAGTTGTAGGGCTTCTCCCCTGTGTGAATTCTCCTGTGTACACAAAGTAACGATGGAGAACGGAAGGCCTTAGCACATTCTTCACACTTATATGGCTTCTTTCTTACATTAATTTTCTGGTGGCTAATAGGTTGTGAGTTCCAAGGAAGAGCTTTGCCACATTCTTTGCCAGTAGAGTGTTTGTTTCCTGGTGAATAAAAGTTGGGAAATGAATGAAACCTGAGCAAAATTCTCAATATTTATGTTTGTTTTTAAAAACAGAAACATTGGCTCAGACATGTATTTTTCAATATTAATAATGTTACATTCAATATTCTAAAGATGTATTCAGTGCATCCTAATTAAAAATTACATAACTAGATGTGAAAGACAAAGACCAGGACAACATAGAACACAGAAACAAATGAATAGTAATAAGTGTCAAACATGTAGGGAACGCATAACATCAACCATTAAGAAAACAAAAGTATAATGCTAGTATAATTTAAATGAGACACTTAAATACATACAGATATTTTATGTCCAGATGAACACAAAGTATACATGTAGTCTGAGTTAGAAGACAAATAATTTAATAGTTCATATATATATATACACACTAAATGCTTAGTTTTGGAAGGTATGAAAATTTGGCTGAATAAGTAGAAAATGTGCATTTCAATATTAAATAATATATTTCAAGGATTGAAGACAGAAGGATTTATGCACATCTCATTAATGAGGATCTATTGACCAACTTATGAAAAATAAACCATGTTTATATAGAAATTACAGAGCTTAGTCAGTTACTCTAAACAGAAGCTGACCCAATGGGAGAAGGACAAAGAATAACAGAATCAAAGCACCAGGAACATCCTTTTTTCACAGTAAAAATCAAAAGGAGATCATTTAAACTTTATGTCCATGAGAACACTGTCAGTTAAAGTTGGTGATAAAGCCTGGCTTTCTGCTGGATCTCCGGCCTCTCACCCTGGCCTCTGTCCCCTCATTCCTACACACCTGTTTCCATGGCAGCTGCTCCTAGTCTCTTCATATCTGAAGGTCCTTGTCCTTGCTCCAGAAATGTGACCAGGTATGGCTTAGAGGAGGCAAGACCTGTTCATGGGGAAAAGAGAACATCATTATTAGTGTGTTCTCCTGGGGATCACATGTCCTCTCTAGGATGTATATATATGGAAAGAGGATAAAATCAATGATTGTAGAGGATTAGTTCTTCATGAATTTCCTGATGGGGCCATCAGAATCCATGGGAGGAATTTAGGGTTTGCAGGTCCTGAGCTTCATGTCCCTGAGTTACAAAGAAAAATATTAAAATCAAAGGGTGTGATATTCTTTTTAATATGGATGCTTCCGACTCATGCAACTTACTGTATAACATTACCCCCCATATAAAGGATACACCTAAAAACAAAGGGAAGGTGTTATGAACACGAAAAAAAATAAAACCATTCTAAGGTATAGGAAGACTTTCTTTAATTTTTCCTAAAATTTGCCCCATAAATTTCATTGTTGGAAGCACAAGCTCCTTTGAGATAGTGTAGAAAGAAATGAAGTTTGATGCTGACAGTTAATTAAGAGTTCACCATGGAAGTTTCCCTCACCCATGTGGTAGAATATTACTTCAATGTGTGTTACTTTTGTTCTTCCTCTGGAACATTTGATTAACGATGGAAAGATATGTTACATTTGTTTGACTAAATAAAATTCACCTGTGCTCAGGAGGTTGCGTCAGCAACTAGCTGACTGGAAGAGGAAGGAAGGAGCCCGGTGGAGAAGGGCTTTTAAGTCCGGGTGTGGAAAATAATGAGAGCTTTTTCGTAGACACGAGTAAGGAGAGGAGGTGAGCTATTTGCTATTCATTCCCTCTGTGGAGAGGAAGTCCACCTCAGCCTCTGAATCTTGAGTCCCTTAGAAGGACAGAGATTTATACAAGTTCCCTTCATAGTTTTCAAAGAGGCGGTGCATGAGGAAAAAGAATTCTCTCAGGCTGCAACTCTTGTGTCCTAACGACTGCTGATGACGCTGGAGCTGCTGATCAGGAGAGTCATGGCTTAAAAGGCAGCAACAATTTAAAAAAAGGACAACTCACCCACGAACACGAGGTTGCTGAAATTCTCCAACATCACATCCCTGTACAAATTCCACTGATCAGGGTCCAGCCATTCACACTCCTCTGCAGAGAAATCAATGGCCACATCACTGAATGATGCCATTTCCTGAAATGAAGAAAATGAATACTATATATTATACTAATTAAAACAACAATAAAAGCACAAATAACAAGAGGCATATGTATTCTAGATATAAATCTAAAGGTCAACAAGAATAAGAAGAGAGCTAGAAGCCCTTCTGATACAGGTAAAAATATCCCTAAATGAGTCTGATGTAGTACTGTGATGTTGCACAGGATACATCATTAAGGCCAGTGAATGGCAGAAGATCCTAGAAACTCCAAGGGATATTTTAGTCATAAGAACCATAAAGTCAAGAGCGAGTACATCTCCAAAAGAGTATTGTTCAGGCTAAAGAGATGGTTTAGTAGTAAAAAGCACTGACTGCTCTTCCAAAGGACCTGGGGTGGATGCTCAGGAGCCAGGATTGTCATGGCTGCTCACAACTGTCTGTAACTCCAGGTCCAGAGCA
>PVIU01023531.1:0-27225 GCA_004026605.1 Ondatra zibethicus
AACACTGACTCAGGAAGACCCCTCTTAAACTCGCCACCAGCAAACAGGATCCATCCAAAAACAAAAAAATTGCAGCTACCAAGAAGTTGCATTTTGCTCCCATTTTTGTAGGTCTAAAAGCCCTCTTTTTCTTTTTTTCTTTTTAAAGCTTTTTTAGGCTTTATGTGGATGTACATTGCCAAACATTGGGTGTCAATCTGCATCTTCACTTGGAAGGTTGGTTCTATACACGCATGAAGTGAATTAACTGTTAGTACATTAAAAAAAGGAAAAATCCACAAATGGCATATAACCACACAGATATAAAATGAATAATGAACACCAAACTATCATAACATTTTCTCAAGTGTTTGACATTATTGACATTCACTTCATATCTTCAATTTGGGATATATATATCCTCGAGTTGAAAAGATGGTTCGTCAGATAAGATTAAAAAGCATGTATCATTCTAGTAGATTTCCCAGTCAGTTCCCAAAACCCACAGTGTGTGGCCCATAACAACATGTAACTCAAGATCCAGGGGATCCAGTACCTCTTATTCCTGTAGGTTCTTCACCACCACACGCACATAAACCCATACAGAGACAGATACACACACATACATACACATACATACATACATGCATAATTTAAAAAAATAAACATCTTAAATTTTTTCAGGAGCATATATCTTTCCAAATTCTTAAATGAGTGATACTATTATAATTACTATAATAAAATGCCAATAAAAGATGTATGTAAAATATGCTAATGCATATATATTTCCAACATGCAATATATAAATCAATATATAATACACTTATTTTTTTATTTTTGCTTAACTTCACAAAATAAACATATATATTTACTTGATAGATAACTAGTGTGCCTTATTTCTTGCATATGTAGATACTGCTACATTCCTAGTTTATTGTTTATAAAATGATGTCCAAGAGCTAGTAATGGAATGAAAGCAAAATAGCTAAGAATGTTTTTCATATAATGATGACATAAACACATTTAGGATCTCCTATTAATAGACACAAAGTATCTTCAGTGTGTTTTAGGGTTTTCAATCTTTCCTTCTCCACTCCTTTTTTAGGTAGCATTTCTCGGTGATTTTTTCCACATGCATTCTTCTCTGTCTAAGCTACTCCTGACCTGTTCCTAAATGGCTCAAATTGAGAAAATAAGGAGCCATGAGTACTGGATTTTAAGATGTTCTCCAAAATTCAGATCTACCCACAACCTGGGACTGTACTTTTATTTGGGTTAAGAGACTTTACAGCTATAATTGGTTAAGGTAAAATGAGATAATACTGGATTAAGACGGACCAAAATTCCACTGTCTAATGACAATATAAGACAAGTAAAAAGCTCACTATGCTACGCTATAAAAGAAGAAAGTACTTGAAGAATCACATTACTACAAAGAAGAAAAGTGAACACTGGACACTGAAAATCTTATTTGTTCAAGCTTTTGACTTCATTGACATTTACTGTACATCTTCAATACCAGACTTCTATTCAACAATCTAGGCTAGAGAGCTGTATAAAGAATTATGCATTTTATTTTCCCAAAGGAATAGGGTACCTAACGATGGAAGCAGAAATGTGAGAGATAAAATTTAAACCAAGAAGCATGAAGTATTGTTGGGAGCCACCAGACACAAGAAAAAGAAAATCAAGGAAGGGTATTTTCCTTGCTACTATCAAAGGGAAAATATAATACTACCAATGTTGTGACTTCTGACTTATTGCCTGCATGACAAAGTAAACAAATTTCTCTTTTTAAAAGGTACCAGATTAAGTTGTAATCTGTTATAACAGCCAAAGAAACTAAATCATCAATTTACAGAAACTGTCTTTAAAAAGATCACTTAAATGGATAAGGGTGTTACTCTGTCTTTATTTGGGTTAAATGTGTCTACCAACAAATATGTTTTTAAAAAACCCTTCTAAAAAGAGCTCATGGGGGCCTTTGAAGATATTTTAGTGGCCTTAAAACTTGTAGGTGTCTTTCTGGGCTCCTGTTAGACGCAATAGGATGGAACGGCTATTATCAGGAGAGCAGGGGTAGTCTGGAAATTAAAGCCCCCTGCTTTGTCTGGTAATAACCTAACTGGTCCCTGCCATCTCTTGAATCAGATGAGGGAAAAAATGTGTGATTTCACCCGAAAATCTCATTATTTGGACCAGAAGCAGGTGTTAATCCAAGGTCAGTGCCACAACAGAGAAAATAGATTGTTCCCAGCTGGACTTCAAGCATCGTGCAATGCGTGTTAGCAAAAGGTACATGGCACCACTCTCTTGAATGCTGTTTACCAGCAACAGCAGATTAGGTTATAAGAGCTAGTGGCAGGTACGCTCTTCGTAAGCAGAGGGAGAAAGACGCTTGCATTGACAGATTGGAACAAGCTGTACTGGGTGTTCTCTGTACCTTGCTGAGAGTGATTAGAAAATTACAAAGCGGAGTAGCAGAGGGCCAGCCACATCCTATCTGCAGAATCAGGATATAATTTGACTCCTTTCTACAAAATAATCAATTTCTTTTGCTTCCTGAAATTCTTCAATTTGATGAGTCACAGATCCACAAGGCAATGTTAATAAAAAATTAAATTTATCCCACAGTAGGAAAAAAAATCAGAAGAAGATAGCAGTTTTCAAATTGCATGACTTATGCAAACTACTAGGACTATAGTGTAACCTCTCCACTCCTTCTTCATCTTCCCTTTTTATTTTGGGAAACAATCAAAGAGATCTTGGCTCAACCATTATACAATTTCTTGTAAACACCTTTAAAACAAAACTTCTCTCTGATTTTGTTGATAGTCTCTTCCTCAGCTTGCTAGAACTTGTTCTGAACACCAGGACATTCAAACCTCACATTCAGACACAAAGAGTTCATGTTTTTCTTCTCATTGGATGTAAAGATAACACTTTTTAGAATGTCTTCCTCTACTTACTGATTTGTATTCTTGTTCTTTTGCAGTGCATGAAAGTTTCTGCTGTCAAAAGCATTATGTTAATTCGATAGCATTAGGTAGTATGGAATTAGGGAATGAAAGTCGTGAAGGCACAGTCTCCATGAAGGGTATTAATGCTTGGATAAATTAAAGCCCCTAGGAAGCTGCCTAAGACTCCTTGGCAAAGCAACACCACAAAACAAAACCATCAAATCTGGAAACAGGCTCTCCTTAGACAAAGATCATGAAAGCCTTCCCATAGCTGTGAATCATACATTTTTGTTTTCTGTAATCTGTCTGAGTTGATTTCTTATAGTAGTCCAAGAGCACTAAGACATCTTCATTAAATGTTTATAGGAATTAAAATTTTATATGAGGGCCAAGAAAGAAAAGGAACCCAGGTTATAGTAAAATGATTGAAACAAGGTTTACCAATACAATAAACTAGCAAGATTATGGAAAATAAGAAAAATAATGGAAAGACTTCACAGCTTTGGACAACTACAAGAACCATTACAACTAATGCAATATGGTGTCTAGAACAGAGTCTGGGAATAACTGAAGAGGCATTAATAAAAACCTAAAAAAAATCTCAGTATGGACTTTACTTAGTAATAATTTATGTGTATTCATGGATTTCTTTGTATATGGGTGTGCTTGTCCATAATGTGCTTTTGGATGTCAGAGATTGACATGGTGGTGTGTTTTCCCCAGTCACTCTCAACATTTTATATTGAAACAGGTTCTTTCATTTAGCCAAGTGTAGGAGCCAACTTGTTGTTTCCCAGCTACTCAGCCTGAAATTATCACAAAGACACTATATTATTATTTAAATCACTGCTTGGCTCATTAGCACTAGCCTCTTATTGGCTAACTCTCACATCTTGATTTAACCCATTTCTATTAATCTTTATATTGCCACGTGGCAGTGGCTTACTGGGAAGAATTCTAACCCATTTCTAGTAATCTGTGTATTGCCACATGGCTGTGGCTTACCAGATAAAGTTCCTAGTGTCTATCTCCGGTGGGCTACATGGCTTCTCTCTGACTCTGCCTCCTTTCTCCCAGCATTCAGTTTAGTTTTCCCTGCCTAGCTCTGTTCTACCCTATCAGGCCAAGCCAGTTTCTTTACTAACAAATGGTATTCATAGCATACAGAGGGGAATCCCACAGCACCTCCCCTTTTCTGTTTAAATAAAAAGGAAGGCTTTATCTTTAACATAGGAAAATTACATTTAACAAAACAGTTATCAAGAAGAATTATAGTTATAATATTTATATCTATTTTATCTTTTATCATGACTAAGGAAAACTGTATCTATTCTTTAATTCCATCAAAGACTCCAGAAGGATACCTAAGTAAACAGGAAGTACATCCATATAGTTTAAGAGACCACACCCAAGTGGGCAGATAACTTAAAGACTACTGCCTATAGGAATTCCTACAGCAGCCTAGAGCTAATTGATTCTACGAGGTTGGCTGGCCATAAGAGTTTAAGCCAGAATTCCTAGCATGGAGATTACAGATCATCACTACACCTGTATTTTTATATGAACGATGAGATTCAAAATTTAGTCTTCTCACTTAATTGGTAAGCATTTTATCAACCAACTCATCTCTCCAGACATGTTCTTTGTTTTCAAACTATGACAAAATAACTTCTTGGAAGCTCTTCCAGTTAAGAATAGAATTAAAACTCAAAAGATCCTTTAAGACAGAAGATGTTACAATGGATTAATTAGTAAATAATTACTAATCTAACCCAGTGCATGTTCGGGTTTACTAGTCAAAGATCCAGTCAAGATGTGGCAAACCTAGAAATGAAACTCAGAAAGCTCAGCTTGAAGACCTCTAATTCTGACCAGTGTTCCACTCTGTTCTAGACACATATTCATATACAGGAAATACAAAATAGTCCTCATGCACATTTTTAAAATTAACAAATTACTTTACAAACATTGTCAATTACAAGGTCCACACTGTAGAAAACAAATGATCAGAAAATAGAAGTGATAAAGAATACACTAATTACAATAAGCATCAAAATTATGAAGCATAACAATTAAATAACATATTAGGATATCCATATAAGAAATAATAAAATGTTATCTATAATAACTAAAGGAAACCTAAGTTAAAAGAGGTATATAATGCAGTTTTTGAGTTTTATTTTATTTTGTTGAGCTATGCATTTTTCTCTGCTCCCCTCCCTTCCTCTCCCCTCCCCTTCAACCCTCTCCCATGGTTTAATTATGTGGAGAACTTTATGGCACAGAAGATAATGATTTCTTCTCAAACTTCTACATAATTCTTAAAATTATAATTCTTTGAGTGTTTAACTTGATAAATTTTCTTAAAATTTGATTTGAAAGCCAGAAACCTCAAATAGTTAAAATGTTATTCAAATAAAATAAGAGAATAAAATGATCTCTGAAATAGTTGGGAAATTTTTGTAGGAAAATGAAATGTACCTTTATTTTATATCACACCTAAATATTAATCAATTCAGGACAGTTATGAATGTAAAAGAGAAAACTAAATATTTTAGGTTATTCTATAAAAAAATTTTATGGCCTTTGAGTATAAAACTTTTTAAATGAAATGCTAAAATATAAAAGATTAGAAAACTGAGGTGCAAAACATACAATAATATACTATAACCTTAAAAAGTATCATGAAAGAAGAGAAAGATTAAACAATGTACTGTAGAAAAAATGCACATATCTGAATATATGACGAACTATGTTTCTAAAATGAAAGCTAATTAATCCAGAAGAAAATTGAGACACTGGATGAGATTCATGACAAGAACTTGCCCAGTAGAACGCAAATACAAGGAATCACTTCAATCTGGGAAGTCATCAGGGACATGCAAGTAAAAAGTGACATGCCTTGACAGACAAAGGAATCTCAAGATGAACAAATACCAACAGAACTATCAAGAATACAGAAAGGCAAGGCTGATGAGATTTTTTTTTAACTGGGCTAACCATTCTGGGGATAGTTTGGAACACAGTAGTAGAATTGAACATATGCACACATTAAACAGGAGTTCTACGCCTCCATATGTACATATGTATCCTAAAATGTGTGTACATATGTGTGGAGATATATATATATATGTATGCTTGCATATTATTTATAGATGCTCAAACCTGACAAAGTCCAAATATTTACTAGCACTAAAATGGAAGATAGTTTATGAAATGCTCCAACAAGAGAATTAGTGAAGATGAGTTCAGTGTAATGAAATGACACGTCTCCATAACAACATTCAGTCAAAGAACAGAGATACACTAAATTTTTTATTGAAATAATTCATTTCTATGAGTTCAATTGCATTCGAGCATATTGGAATCTGTGATTCTATTTAAAACTTAAAAAGAAGAGTGAATATATTGCAAGATTCAGGAGTATACTCTCTTTAGGTACTGGAGTGCTACAGCAATGTTATATGCTATTGGACACATGGGAGATTCCTCCTGTTCTGCTGGTATAGTGCACTTGGGTCTACAAAATGATTTCAAGGTTGTTCATTTTCTACATCCTAATTCATTAAGTTGCAATTTATGCTTTATTCACTCCTAAAGAGACTGTCTTGTAAACATGAAAACACAGGGACTAGAAAGATGGCTCAGTGGTTAAGAGTGTGTACTGCTCTTGCAGAGGACCAAAGTTCAGGTCCTACCAACCAACTTGGGCAATGCAAATATCTGCAATGCCAGGTCTAGAGGACCTGACAACCACTTCTAGACTCTGTAGACACCTGAGCTCACCCATGAACATTCCGAAACACAGATGCAAATACACATATATAACTAAAAATAAAATACAGATTATGAAAAAAGAAAAGACAACTTTGCATTAACATGCATTTGCTTCACATATTTATTTAAAAGTTTTATAATAATGTCACACTGCATTGTATTTTTTCATTCCAAACTGTTACAGACCATACAACAAAAAGAATTTTAGGATCTCATCCCCAGACTTATCTGACTTGCAAAATATCTAATTAAAATAAAAGGAAATAGAATTTTATGGTAGAAGAGAGATATATTTATATGATTGGAACTTCTTCTTTAATTACAAATTACTCATGGCTTCCAATAAAGTTGTTCTGCAGAAAGCAAGGCTATAATCACTCTCAGTACCATGTAGTGCTCCCATTGTCTTATAGGACAGGATAGTAATTAACATGGTCACAACTGTAACTGCCAAGGAGAAGAGCAATGCTGAGTGTATTTCTGACCCAGCTGCTGGCAGCATGGGGCACAAGAATAGAAAATATTGCCAAGAAATCAATCTTTTCCATCAAAACTCAGCCATGTCTGAGCAGTAGTTTAGTGACTTTTTTTAGAACGAATGTAAGTGCCACTAATTGCTTCCCTAAGATTTAGTAGTTTTTACTCCCTATTTCACCTTGGGTTTGTCTGTGACCCTTCAACATGATTGCCAAGAAGGTAATTTAAGTTGTCTCATGAAATACGAAAGACATGAATGATATCTTAGAAATATTCAACTGTCAAAACAGTTTATTTGCTTTGATAGTAAGATCTCTTTTGCTATGAAAAATTTCTAATTTTTAGAAATAAATAATGAAGGCTACCAGCATACCAAGGAGGCAGTGGTGGATCATTGATACTTGAAAAGGAATAAGATACAACCATTCTACTGCAGAATTGCAAGACTAGCTAAGAAAGGAACAGGATTAAATTATGTACCCTTGTGGCTTTCTGTGGGGTGTTCATAGCCAAGGACATAATTTCTGTGTTTAGGGGTGGTACCGTGTATATCAGGAATTTGATTAAAATAAATTACTGGGTGTAGCTTCTGATATTACTTACTAGGAGATATGATCTTACAAAACACTCCCTGATCCTTTGCTTCTTCACATCTTTCTACCACCCACTTCAACAGTGTTCCTTGAGTCTAAGTGTGGGAATGTTTTCTAGAAATATCCCTTGTGACTGGCCTATACAACTCTGCATTTAGGTTGATTATAGTTTTTGGTAGTAGTCTCCATATATTGCAAAGAGAAGTTTCCTTGACAAAGGGTGAAAACTACATATCAAATATTTATAGATTGCTGTTACAGATTTTCTGGTTTAACAAATTAGTTGTTATAGATTCTCCTCCAATCACCACGAGTTCACTAAAATGGAAGAGTTAGCTAGGTTTCCGGTATGAGGCCTGGTTTCCCTTCTCATCAACATAACTATGTGAGCTGAACAAAGATGATAAAATGGACAATGCTAATGGGGAAAAAGCTCATGGGTCTCGACCCTACACAAAGAACTACAATAACCTTAGGAAAGCTGGGAAAAGAGAGGTGGTTTTCTCCAGGAAAGATCATATCAATTAGTTGTCTAATGTCAAAGAAGTGGTACTTTATTATAGAAATGTCTTCCTTCAACAAATTGATTCTTCAGCATGTGCAGTACCCAGAAATGTCAAAAGAGAAAAAACAAATTCCATGACTCAGTCATTGAAAGTGATGTCATGAGGCAACATTCTTCTTTCTACTCTTTGGATTGAGAATTCTTACATTTCTTCCACAAAAAAAAAAAAAAAAAAACATGTTTCCTCTTTATTTAAAATAAGCAGATGAGAGGAGGAAAAGGGGAAAGGATGGAAGAATCAGAATATAAGGGATCAGGATGGTCAAGTTGGTGGAGGGACAGACAGAGAGAGCAATGAAAGCGATATCTTGATAGAGGGGAACATTATGGGGTTAGCGAAAAAACTGGTGCCATGGAAACTCCCAGAACTCCACAAGAAAAACCCCAGCCAAGTCTCGTAGCAATGGTGGAGAGGGTGCCTAAACTGACTTTTCCTGTAATCAGATTGGTGACTATCCTAATTGCCATCATAGAACCTTCATCCAGTAACTGAGCGAAGCAGATGCAGAAATCCACAACCATGTATTGGACCGAGCTCTGGTGTCCAATTGAAGAGAGAGAGGAGAGATTAAATGAGCCAGGGCAGGAGTCAAGATCATGATGGGAAAACCCGCAAAGACAGCTGACGGGAGATTTTGGGAGCTCACAGACTCTAGAAAAACAGCTCAGGAGCCTGCGTAGGCCAGACCTAGTCTCTCTACATGTGGTGACAGTTGTGTAGATTGATCTGTTTTAGGGCCCCTTAGGGGTGGGGCCAGGATCTGTCTCTGGCATATGAGATGAGCTGGCTCTTTAGAATCTATTCCCTATGTTGGGATGCCTTGTTCAGCCTTGATGCATAGGGAGAAGATTGATCCTGCCTCATATCAACATACCAAGCCTTGTTGACTCCCCATGGGTGGAGTAAGGGTGGGTAGAAAGGAGGTGGGGGAGGGAATTGGACAACCAGGAGAGGACGGAGGGGAAACTGTAGTTACCATGTCAAATGAATATTCTCTAGAACTTCTGACTGGGTGCTTTTTAAAATTCTGTACATAAAAGAGCAAATTAATAACCAGAACGTGGGCTCCTATGAACAAAGTGCTAGCTGTTCCAGGACGGAGACAACCATGAAGTCCACTTTCACTAAGTGGCAGGCTCGTATTTTCTATGATTCAGACTTAGTCACTATTGCTATTAAACTATTGCTAGTAGACAAAAGATCGTGCCAAGGCTGAAAGATTTATGGCAGCGCGGGTGTGAGGTTACGGGTGGAACTTGGGTATAGAGTTTATTTAGTGGGTATTGGGAAGGGTATAAGGGTAAGAGGTTATGGAGGAGAGAGAGAGAGGGAGGGAGGGAGGGAAGGAGGGAGGGAAGGAGGAAAGAAAACAAACCAAAGGAGAGCAGGAGGGAGAACCTTAGATCAGCTTGGTGGTAAGGAGGTAATTGGGGGTGGGCGGAGCTTGCCTCTTAAAGGGACAGGGTACCCAGGTGACAGGGAAGGCCAGCAGAAATATAACAAAGGCTTCAGCAGCTACAGCATTCTTTATAAGGGAAAGTTCATGATTTAGGATATAGGCATGCTTCCTCTTCTATTGTTACTTCTTTATTCATGGAAATACTTTTCTCATTATTTTGATGTTTAAGAAGAGAGCCTTGACTGATAACACTTGGCTATGTTGTTTTGTCTACTTGATTTCTTGGTGCTCCTTCATTTGTGGCTATTCACTGACGGGTATTATATGCAAAACCCAGTCCTCGCTATTCATTCACTCCTGTACTGTACCTATGCTTATTCCAAATAAACCTCCAGTTAAGTAATAGTGTGGTTGCTGTCCTAAAATCTGTTGTGAGAGGGCCCGCTTATTCACCTTGACTGAGCATGTTTCATCAGTTTACCTGCACTTGCCAGAGCAATCATAATAGCAGTTTCCACAGTGCTTGGGACAGTGCATAGTTAAGTTTTATATCTTGAGAGAAAAATCCCAAATCAATACCTACTTCTTCATACAATGTTTTGGAAGAATACCATGGTCACTCACATTCAGAACCCAGTTCTCCACCTCCATTGTGTCGGCCAGTCTCTGTTCCATGTGTTTTGTGATTAATTTATATATACTTATTTTCTTCCCTTATCACACATCTTCTACTCATATGCTAGTGTGTATTACTTTGTACAAGCCTGAAAGGAATTGCTGGGAGGACTCTTAGGATCGACTTTGGGGATGGGTGATATGAATTGTCATGCACTTAATCTTGCAAAACAATCCAATCAAGGTCCTAATAGAAAGACGCAGGTCCCACTTATACAGTCTTACTACTTTCAAAGGAGTCTGGGCGAAAATAATTAGAAAAATTCATCCAGATGTTTTCTATTACATTTGTCAGGGTCTCAGTTTTCTTAATTAGCATCCTAATCTGAACGTAAAAGAGTTGCTTTCAGTGGGCTTTTTTAGTCATCTTTGAAAGGCTGCCCTTGATCCAATACATCTTCCCAGACAACATAAAAGCCTCTGTGTTTAACCAAAGAGTCATTTGGGTTGAATATCTTTTGCCTGATATATTTTCTCCTTTCTTTAGTGTACATCAATATAATTTACATTTAGCCATACAGACTCATTATCGCTACAGCTGTTATTCATGTTTCTCAAACTTCTGATGTATTGCACCACTGGGTAGTTTTAAGAATTGACCTCACCTTAGTTGTTAGATTCTCAGAATACAACTAATCTCTATGGTGAAAGGTTAAGTTCCTTGGAAATTGACTCAATTTCTGAGGTATAACTGTAGCTTAGAAACTCAAAATGTTTTATTAGGGACCAACAGCTGTGAAGGGAATGAATAGAAAAAAATGACTCAAAAAATCATAAAGTAAAATAGATCATGCAAGTCTACAAAGCCTTAACAAATACAACAAAGAGCTCTGGGGGAAACTGCCTGTCATACTTTCTTTCACAAACCTTATACATATGTTTTTTCCACAGCTAGAGTAGGACTACCAAAATAATACACTACCTCAGTGACATTTATTCCCTGTGGCCAAGTCTGACCATAAAGCAAATGAATATTGACCTTTTAGATTATTGAATTCTTCACATCTGGGCAACAGTTTATTCCTTGAAAGGATTTAGGATACCAAGTCCCCTGACTATAACAATAGATTAAAATCCAGATGTGACTGAAAATGGGTCCTGATGCTCCGGGGATTCAGAAACAGAAGGTTGTAGCTTCCAGGAGGAAATAAGCAAGTAAAAGGCCAGAGAAAGACTACACAATAGAAAAGTCAGAAGGCCCATCACTACAACTGTCCCAATTAAATCAAACAACATTTAACCTTCCTTCAATAAAAGCGATGTGTTTGATATAGGTACTAACTTCTCAGTGATGTTGCATACCTTATTGTTGCTTGTGACTCTCACTTATGTAAAGACTCTTGAACCAAATTGTTTTGCCAGCTATACTTAGAAGCATGAAATTTATACCAAATATTATGATACACAATTAAATTTCTTATCAGTAAGGGGTATGATCTGATTTATACTTTTAGAATCTATCTTTATCTTCTTTGTATAGAACACACTGTGAGATGAAGAAAGGAATGATAGGAATTCTAAGATACTATCACATAATTTCTGTGGAACAGCAAAGGAACTCTACTGCACACCAAGTCAATATGAACATTTGTAATATATATATATATATATATATATATATATATACATATATATCAAGAGCAGTGGCATAAAAAGTTAGAAATTAGCCAAAGGCTTGCAGCATTCTAAGTAGCAATCCTTGAAGAAAAAGAGCTGAATCTTTTCTTCAGTTAGATATAAAAATATCTAACTGTGAAAATAAAATTTTCCAAGTTTTTAATCCCTTTATCATAGTTTTATATTTTCTTTTAAAACTGAATTTTAATAATTATAATAAATAAAAACCACCCATCTAGCAGCTATAAGAAAAATAGCTAGAACTTCCTAAATACAGACTTAAAAAAACTGTTTGAACCTCTTAGCATCTTCATAAAAATGCTTCATCTAAAAATTTATCTCTTATTTGGCCTTCGGGGAAGTTGGAATAACTTTTATTTATTCTTTGGTAGTTCCATATATGTAAATAATATATCTTGATAATGTCTATCATCAACTCCTCTCTCTCACTTACTCTGGATTCCTCCCAATCCACTATATCATATCCTCTCTTTTTATTTATTACCCACTGAGTTTAATTATTGTTGCCTACTGAATTATTAACTAATCCTGTTGTCTTTGTTTTATATAAAGCAACATCACTCTATGGTATAAGCACTATCTCCAGGGCATTTTAAAAAACAAGCAATGGTAACTATATCACAACTGTTAGGCAACAATATCTGTTGAAACAAATAAATAAAAGACTATTAAATTGCAATTTTAATGTTTTAAAAATGCAAGGAAAATGGGAATAAAGTATTCTTGGGAATTTATATGCCTAGATGTCTAGAAGACTGTGATCTGCACATATGTCCAGAACAAAAAGTCCTAAAAGACCATAGCTTGTCATCTCTGGATGGTCACAATTTTACAAAGACATGAAAATTAAGGTAGAGTTATAAAAGACCAAGACATTGAATAAAAATATCCAAGAATGTGAGCAGGCACATGATACTGTTGCAAAATTCTGGAGAACATATTATCTCATATAATGTTGGGTTATGTAATTATATAAGGAAATTTTGTATATTCATTCATAAATCACTATATTAACTTCATCTGAGTGGATTTAAGCCTCTTCCTACAACAAAGAAGCTATACATACTACTGCAAATTGATTAGAAAGGCAATGCATGGGTGGCAGGTAACATAAACCCAATAAAGGAACTTAATTCTATTGTTCATGTGAATTGACATAGTGTCGAACCACCTTTTACATGCATGTGTTTATACCTATATACAACTAACACATTCATTCTCAGAGAAACCTGTAAACTTCAATGTAGGCAGAGACTTACAGTTTTATAAGATACTGTTATTAAGTGAGAGCTGAGAGTTCAACCCTCAACAAGATATTTAAACCATTTCGCCAAGGCTCAGAAAAAAAGGAATAGAAAGAGTGTAAGTGCAAAAGGGCCTATGAAATGTCATCATTTGAGTGACATAGTCATTATAATCACACACACTCAATAACTATGGGTGGCTACATTGGGTTGATAGAAGACAGGCCCACCAAAAGGATGGAGGAAGGGCTCACTGCTGAACTACTTCCTGCTGACAGAGTCAGGGAAGGAGGATTATTTCTTTCAGTCTTATATACACTGTAACTCTACCAGGCTCTAATGACTAGTCCAACGGTTACACGGATGATCCTGGTTAAAAAATGGGTCACATAACATAAACAAAAGTCATGAGTAGGGGAAAGGGAGAAGTAGGGAGCAAATGGGATTGGTAGAATGAGGGTAAACAGAATAATATATATATATAAAATATATATATATATAATTTTACCAAAAAATAAGAATAACTCAATTATTAAAATAAAATTTTGCAAATTTATTCAGAGAGCAAGATAATTTTACACAATTAGTTATAATACTCAAGGCAATAATTTCTAAAATACAGGAAGGAAATATAACTAAATAGTGAATTGAAAATTCAGTGATGATTTAAAACTAAAATGCCTCTTATAGGAGATGTTTATAAGCATCCATCTTTGGCTTCGGTGCTGTTTTTGAAGGCTGTGGAGCCTATAGAAGAGAGACTTGACTGGCAGAAACATTTCATAGCAGTGACCTTTGAAGGTTATATGCACTCTTGGTTCCAGACTGCCCTTTTATCCTGCCTGATATGATGGGAACACCTCTCTTCCCTCGCATGCTTCCATGATGTTCTGACTAGAAACACATGAACTTGAATTCATCTGCAATCCTGAAGTAAAATGATTTTCTATCCTTTGGAACTGTTCTCTTGGTTATTCTGCCAAAATAACCAGCAAAGTAAACAGGACAGAAAATTTGCACTGAAAAAGTAGGATAATTTTTGTTTTTAAACCTAAAAATGCAGTACTTAGGACTTTAGAAATGATTTATTCCGAGTACATGGAAAAGTTTGGAAATGTATGGTAGAGAAAACCTAGAATACTGTCAGGTTTGCTTATGAGGACTCTGAGGGGCAAGAAGACAACAGAGAAGCAGATATTAATGACCATATCAATCGTTGTCCAATAAGAACAAGAAGTCTATAAAGAATCAGACTAGAGGGGACATAAAGCACAGATAAGGGCACTTTTTATATTCTGTCTTATAAAGATGTGGTTATATTGTAGTAATCCACATGTATATGTTGTTAACAGATTAGCACATACAGAGTTAATCAGTATTTGTTCTGAGTTAACTTCCACTGGAGGAGTAAAAGGTTGATATTGCCAGATACTCATTAGAGTCAGAATTTGAAGAAATACCTGGGTTCCAGAATAAGAGCAAAGTCCAGGAATAAGAGCAAAAGAGACACAGCATCTCAAGTCTCAGAAGTATAACGGCCCACCTGTCCCAGTTCCTTGGCCTTTGTGTTCCCATGAATCACAAACTCCAGGGTTTCTACTACTTCTTTTGACCACTCCACTGCGATGACTTCAGGACTTCATGGTCAATCATAGGATTAACAAGAGTTATGGCTGCTCCCTGGATGTGGGTTTGCAGGACTCTGACCTGGAAAAACTCTCAAATAATGCCAAGCAATTTCAAGTGAGTGTTTTCTGCATCCTGGAGTTTTCCATTTCTTTCATGTAACAAATTGAATCATTGCACTGTGGGGTTTGGGTCCTAGGTGACGGCTGTTTGGCACCTTTGCATCTTGTTTAAAATAACTATTTATAGAGGTCTGTGGAGATGGCAGAGTGGTTAAAGCACTTGCTGCTGAAGGTAAGGACCAGGACTCCGGTGCTCAGAAATCCACATAACATGCAGCATGGGCTAGGCAGGTCATAAGTCATTAGAGCTCTGGAAGGAAGGACAGATCATTCTGAGTAATTTGGAAAAGCAGGCAGACTTAAGAGGCCAACCATGGCTCCGTAACCTAAGGGTTTAGGGCCTAGGAAGGAAATGTAGAGGTGCTCTTTAAAGGGCTAATTACCCCCACTATCTTATTAGAGTAGTTTAAGATAAATCCATCTTCCTAGGAGGCCTTCCTGAATGGTGGTCTTTTAGCTAAGTGATTTGCCTGCTAGACTGAAACATTAGGTCTCCACGTAGACCAGCAGAAGAGTGGTTTGTCTCTAATTTTATGTGATAAAAAAAAATGTCTCCCTTTAGAACAAGCACTTGGCAGGCTTTCTTGCAGTCATCTTTTAAGATAGTTGGACTTCCTGAGCAGGATGTTTGTCACCACCAATATTAAAACCTTGTGTGCACAACGTTCATTTTGGTTCACATCCACAGGGCTCCTATGGAGCTCAGTGGGTGTTAAGTCAAGGAGAAAAGATAGAATATGAAACCAGGATTCCTGTTGAGCTCAAGGTAATAAAATCTCCTGTATCAGAATTATGAGTCCACATCTTCTGCCAGTATCTCAGATTCTATAGAAAGTTACCTTTTAGTTCCCAGACTGAACATACTCTGAGGTCACTTGTAGTTCTAGAAGTTATTTATTTATTTAGATTTTAAATTAGCATTTTGGCACATATTAATACATAAGTGTTTAGACTCCTTTGCAAACCATGAATAGAAAGAGGCTCATGCCTTTAACCCTAGCACCTAGAAAGCATAGACATTTAGATCTCTGTGAGTTTGAGGCTACCCTGGTCTACATAGAGGTTCAGGCCAGCCAGGGATACAGTGAGACCCTATCTCAAAAATCAATACAAAATGCTTTACACTGCCAGTCCTTTTTAACAGCGTCAGATGGGCAAGGCAATTTATGGATGTGGGAAATTCCTAAATGTAGCATGCCAAATTCCCTGGAACATGCCCTTCATGAGCTGGGTTCCTTTCTTCTGATATTTTCCAGAAAGTGTCTCGGACTTCAAAGGGCCATCTATTCATTTTCACGGTTTTTTAGAACTTTAAAATAACAGCAAAAAAAGAAAAAGAAGAAGAAAGAAGAAAAGCTGAATAATTTGGCTATCCTTAAGTACATCCACTACAGAGGCCCCTCCTCTGTCTAGCAGAATATGGTTTGTCTTAAACTGCATAACATCTGTTAAAATAAACATCCATTATTAAGATAATATTTTTATGATCTTTTGTTTTCCATATTCATTGAAGGAATTAGCTGAACACTGGGATACAAACTAGGATTGAGGGTATATTAGTGGGTTATCTGGCTGTTTTATAAATTCTTAAATCTAGATTTCTCTTAAATCATACATATCTTACCTATGTTCTGGGCAACAACATTCTGAACTGTCTTCTAGTATATTAGAGCTCTCTAGAGAAACAAATACTGGCTAAATATAAATACTCTTAAGAGATTTTTAAGGGGTCAGCTCCTGTAATTATGGAGAAATTTAACAATGTGCTGCTATATGCAAGTTAGAGGCCTAAGGAAGACAACAGTGCCATCTTAGATTGTGCCAGAAGGCCTGAAACCAGGCCACAGGGACATCCATGGATGTTTCACCTCAAGCAGAGAAATTTTCTTCCAGGATTTCTTTTATATGGCTGTCAATGGATTAGATGGCACTCTCAACACTTTTGTAAAGTAATGTCATTACCCACTCTGTGGTTTCAGATGTTAATGATTGATAACTTCACCAGTCACATTTCTGTTCTCTCAGACTTGTGAGGTAGGCAGCATTTGTTAGCTTATTATACTAGTGATAAACCAACCAATAAAGTAATTTTGATTTCCTCAAGATTGCTCAGCCTACATATAAAGGCATGAACAAATGAACCCTAACTTGGAATTTAATTCTTTAATCATTTCAGAAGTCACTTCTATAGTTGTATTCAGGATGAATCCAGGCAAAGTTAATATTGAGTATATGTAGTTCCCTCTCTGGAAGGCTTCATGAAAGGGATCAATCCCTCATTTCATTAAAAATAAATGTGGATGCATTTTGAAGCCATGGATTCTTCCTAATTTTCTTGGAACTGAAAATTATATAAATGAAAATTTATGCATTTGTGCATTCCTACTCAAATGTTCTAATATATGTTCTCATAAATTTCATAAATGTATCATTTCATATATGAGACTGTTGAAATTTCCATTTTTGTCTATGTTAAATAGTAATATATTATATAATTATAAATCAGTCACTGTACTAGTTACCTTCTGTTGTTATGATTAAACACTGATCAAAACCACCTTGGAAAGAAAAAGAATCTTTTTTGGTTACACCTACATTTCACAGTAAATTGCGGAGGGAATTCAGAGCAGGAACTCAACCAGAAATCTGGAGACAGGAACTGAACTGGCTTACTTTCAAGGCTTGCTCGGCCTGATCCTTAGACAAGCATCCCACAGGTGCCATATACCCACATCAGTCAGTACTCAAGAAAATGCCTTAGAAGACATGGGCTGGTAGAGATTCTAGTTTATGTTAAGTTGACAAAAACCAACCTGTACAGAGGTCACATCATGTGGTCATAACAAGACATAGCACTTTACAAACAGCTAAAGACTGGGGGATACAGCTCAGTCAGTCCAAAGTCTTTATTCCTAATATAAGCATAACATTTTCTATTTCATAGATGGTGCTTGTTAAGTACATAATTTGGTTTTCAGCACTTAGTAAGCATTAAAAAGATAGTGGTTGCAAGAAGTTTGTTTCATCTGTCTATAGTGCTGTTATATATTGAGCATATAAAAAGAGAATACAGTGTTTCATTCTTAAGGACTCTGGGAAAAAATTAATATTTGGTAGTATATACAAATGTTTCCTGCATTTGTATAGTCCAATAATAAGGTCCCATAAAAAATTTAAATACCAAAAATGTAAATAATTAAGACTGATAGACAATATATAAAGTAAATGAACTTGAGGTCAGTCTGGTGGGTTCAGGCCAGCCAGGGTATATGGAGACCCTGCGAAAGAAAGAAAGGAAGAAAGAAAGAAAGAAAGAAAGAAAGAAAGAAAGAAAGAAAGAAAGAAAGAAAGAAAGGAAGGAAGGAAGAAAGTAAGTCTGACACCTTATTTGTCCTTGATTCTTGCTGACATTTTGTCAATAGCAAATGTTCAGTAAGTGATTATCACATACATATATGTACTTGCAATCAAACACTGAATATTAAAAATCAAATATGTATGTAAGTTTGGGATACTTGTGCATGATTAGTTAGAAAAGAGAATATCTCTCATCCAGCAATTTCACCTCTAGAAATACACTCCGAAGTTGAAAAGCCAAAGCACTAATGTGCATGTAAGCATTATTCAAAGTAAGCAGAATGTAAGAAGGACACAAATGCTCTTCAGCTAATTGTGTGCTTTTATTATATATATTTTAATTATTACCATAATAATACATATTATGTAATTGATATATTTGTGCATGTATATGTGCTTATAAACACATCAATAAAAATTCCTGCTCAGGTTTTTAAAAGGTATCTCTAAGAGTAATCACATTAGCTATTTCCAAAATAAGCACAATTATTTATTTAGCAGTACATTAGGCTGCTACTTGGAAATGTCTTTTATATTATGGCTGTTTTCCTAAAGATTGTATGCCACTCATATGGTTTGGAGAGAAGAAAAAAGCGTTTATATTTTCAAAGTTTCTGATGTATTTTTAGCCTAGCTCTATAAAAGCTATGCCTTAAGCAAATTCCCAGGCATATCAGAAAGGATTAAAGGTTCACCTACCCTCAGAAAACATGACAGTTTATATTTAAAAAATACTCTGGGAGCCATTGGTGAAGACATTGACAAAGAGGAGACGCATGTGAAACAGTAAGGACCACCCATGCTTGCTTGCTTTTTTAAATATATGGAATTCAGAGTAGTATTGTGGGTATTCTTAGGTTTGTTTAAGCTACATTTTATAACTCTGCCAAATAGTGTTTAGAATAGATGATGTCACTCCCCATTCTCCTCTAGTGACAGCAAAGGAGTCACCAAAAGTCAAGGAGACAAATTGTTCCCAGTCTGAGACCATGCCACCTTCAGTCAGGTGGGAAAGAACACAATAGTTAAAGTTATTTTGGTCCTAGCTCTCTGAACACTAAGTACAGGTTTCTATTCTTTGTCCTCCTTCCCTTCCTTTCTTAATTATCTGTTTGTCAAAAGTAGAACAGTAAAATAAGACAAGGTGTTACTACATAGCTGCATTGAACATAGTCACTTTAAAGAACTTCTTTAACTGCCAGCTTGTGTGATTTTCATAAAGCAGGCTACACAAGGGTCACTTTAGCTTAGTATTTGTGAAAGAGATGCTTTCAAGTCCAAACTATAAACTGGAGTTTAAGAGTTAAAGTCGTTTTCTTTAAATATACGGGAGTGATATTATACCAAAAAGGCTACAAAACCGAAAGCGTAATGTTTTAAATCTTAAGATTTCAAAAACATTTGACCATTCATCAGCAGGAATACACTAATTATGGAGAACCAATGGACAAAAAGCACCATGTCTTCTTATAACTACTGCTTTGGTGAGCCAGAAAAATTTAATTCAAGGGGAGATAAATGGTAGGAGATTTATCAATACAAACAAACAGAAGAGGAATGACTCAAAAGCAAACCAGAGCACTTTGGGAAGATGTGAAACTCAACATTTGGTAGGAATGTTGGAAATATGTCTTCCCACTGCTGTTCACAGGATATTTGAACAATAAATGTGTATAATTGGTAGGATGCTTTCTGTCCACAGCATAGGTAGGGTGTGTATAGAAACCCATGGGCATAACTAAGAAATCAAGCAAACACAAGAGCATTCAGCAGACGGGGATTAGGCAGAGTGGATGTAATTCTACTGAGAGAGTCTCCTAATCAAAACTATAGGTGGTGGCTCAAGGATCTAGATGATTATGTCTCCCCTACTCTTCTGCCACATTTTCAACAATAATTGCAGTAATAACAATTATTCAGGAAGAAACGTGCTCATTCAAACTGCATTTAAGTCATCTTAAGATAGGCACCTGTGCACAGCAAAGTTGTAACAATCCCATCATAAAGGCAACATTGAATTCGGTCATCTGCAGCATTAGTTTATAAGAATTAGCCTGTGCTCATGTTCCTTTTTGCAATATCTGACAGAGACGTTTACCATTTTTCCAGTTTTAGATAACAGTAAGAATCTGGAGGCGTAGAGCCCTTTGTCGGGAAGAGCTGTTGTCTTTACAAAGACTACACTTCAAAGACCCTAAGATATAGGTGAGACAGGAAGACTTCTTCTAAGAACAAGAAATCTGGGCTCCGTGGCAGTGGTTCTAACATAGCAAGGTAACCCCTCTGTCCAGAACACTTACCTTGTCTACATTCTTCTTGACTTCCTGGCTGTCTTAAGGTTGTTTTATTATTTTGATGAATACCATGAGCAAAAGCAACTTGGGGAGTAGGAAATATTTCTTTCATCTTACACTTCTCGGGTTATATGTCATCACTAAGAGAAGTCAGGGCAGGAACTCAAGGCAAGAAGCTGGACGCAGGACCCGAAGCAGAGGCTGTGGAAGAACACTCTCCTGCTCGCTCAACCTTGGTTATGGCGCCCATGTGTGCTCTTTGGAACCTTTGTTCTAGCATCCAGGATATCTTCCCAGGGGTGTCACTGCCTGCAGTAAGCTTGACCATCCCACAAAAATCATCTATCAAGAAAATTCCAGATTGACCTGGGGGCAAGTCTGTAGGAATTTTCTCAATTGAGGTATCCTCTTCCAAAATGATTCCAGCTTCGTGTGATATTTTCGTGACTCATTCTCTGGTTTACTTCAAGGTTTTTGACACCCAAAAAATGCTTTTCAAAAAAGCACACCTACCTGTAGTAATAAGGACGAGCGCCCACACACCTCTGCCAGAGTTTTGCCCACCTTTACAATATACATGGTGAGTTACAGTAGAGGTTTCATTTCCCAAGTCCTGTCCTTTAAGTGAAGAATTAAAATTTTGACTTCTGTACTCTTTTTACTTAGAACTGCACTGTCAATAAAGATTTTCTGATTGAAAGAGGAAAGATAAAGGGAAAGAGGGAGAGAGGGAGATATAAAGTATTGCACTGACATGTGGACTAAGGGACAAAGATTATCTTTAAGTCTCACAAACTGCTGATGGCAACAAATTTGGGTATGCATAGGTAGTTGGTTACCCCTGGTTCTTCATTTCCAACCTATAATTTAATATTATTCAGCAAAAACAAAAGGAGGGGTTTTCTAGATCGTTTTTTGGTTTAGTTTTGTTGAGTTTATAAGACAATGTGGTCAAGAGGAGGAAGCTGCCAAGCAATGGGAGAAAGCCTGAAGCAGCAGGCAAGGAGAAAACAATGGAAAGAGCATCATGGGAAAAGTATGTCAGGCTACCCGCCAGCCTCTGGTGAGGTTGCTAGGTTCACCCAGCATCAGCCTAGCAAGCAGTATTGCAAATTCTCACCCTGCCTCTTTGAGACTGTTTTCGCCAGAGATACTTTCCAGAAGTGAACAAGAGCTATCCAAGTCCTACTGAGTACTACCCGGGTGCTCCTAGTAGATTCACTCAGGCAGGAACAGGCTGGGATTCACAGACAGCTCCTAGATAGGTAAGGTTGCCCTCTTGCCCCAATGCCTTTATGTCAGGATGCAGAGAAGTGCCACATGAAGCCAGGGGAACATCGTAAATCTTAACAGCAGAAGTTCAAAGACCACACACTAAAGACTGATTTGTAAGTCACTGTGTCGGCTGTGACGTAAAAATGTCAATTTTCTCTTCAAAATGCAAATATTTCTGAAAAATAGCATTATTTTTATTAAAAGTCGATTTTAAAACACTATATTCATATTATGATTTTACCTCAACCAACTCCTCCAAGATCCTCCCCATATCCCCACCCTCCCAAATTCACACCTTCTTTTCTCTCTTCTTAGAATACAGTCATATAATACTAATAATATATAATTAGATAAAATATAAACAAACCAACCAGCACAGGACAAATCAAACAAACAGAAAAAAAAAGATCCAAAGAAAAGCAACAAGAAACACATAAAGACTTTGAGACACAGAAAACCCTGTACAAACAAAACCAGAAACCATAATATGCGAGCAAAAGATATGAAGGGAAAATAAAAGTCCAGACAAAGCATTGTGAGACAAACAAAAAAAAATCCCACAAAATATCATTGAATTCACTTTTTTGGTGACTACATGAAAATTTATCACTTAGGTATTTTTTTAACTAATGTATTTTATTATTTCATCAACACAAAATGTTTGTGCATGCAAACACAATGTGGTATTTGTGTGTACATGTTTACGTGTGGGGGAGTCCATTTTTGGGTATGTGTTTACATGCACATGTATGTATTATGCATGTGGAGACCAGAGGTGAACCTCAAAAGTTGTTCTTCAGGAGAACTCCACCTGGTTTTTGGTTTGTTTTCTTTTTTAATATTATTTATTTACTTAGTTATTTATTTTTAATTTCATTTTACATTCCAACCACAGTTCTGTCTCCCACCCCATTTCTGCTTCTCCTTTGCCTCCCCCCACAGCCTACCTCCCATCTACTCTTCCCAAAGTGTAAGGGCACCAACGGGGAGTCAACAAAGTCTGCCACATTAAGTTGGGGCAGGACCAAGCCCATCTCTACTTCATTAAGGCTGAGCATGTCATCCCACCATAGAGAATGGGCTCCAAAAAGCCAGCTTATACACCAGGGATAAATCCTGGTCCCAGTGCCAGGAGCTCCACACTTCACCATTGTCTCCCACACAGGGAGGACCTAGTTCGGTCCCATGGAGTCTCCACAGCTGTTGGTCTAGAGTTCATGATTTTCCATGAGGTTGATTCAGCTATCTCTGTGGGTTTCTCAGCTTTCTCCAACTTGATCTTGGCTTCCGTTGCTCATATATTCTCTCCTTCCTCTATTCAACTGGATTCTTGGAGCTCGGCCGGGTGCTTGGTTGTGGATCTCTGCATCTGGTTGCATCAATTATTGGATGAAGGCTCTTGTTTTCTTAAGACAAGGTTTGATTACTCTTCTGCTTTCTCCTTTGAAAAATTACTTATTTGTATACAAGCATTGTTTAATTTCTAATTACATCATATTTTCATAGATCATTTATCTTTTTGTAATTTACAGTATAGTACACACTCTATCAAGTGCAGTCATTTGAATAGCGGTGAGAAATATTTACTACCTGTTGATGCTTTATCTTCACAACCATAAGACAATAGCAATCTGATCAAGAATAAAAATATATATATTTTCCAATAATGTAACAAATTGCTTTATCAAGTAATGAGGGAAAAGTGCCAAACTCTTCTTTGTGTTTTGATTGTCCCTATTAGCTCTGCTTCTTCACGATGTATGTGTCTCACACTCTGCTATTAGGTGCATATTATTTACCTTTGATTTGTCTTCTTGGTTAATTTATCCTTTTATCTTGTGGAAATCAGCAAAAATATGATCCTATTTAATTCAGGTGGTGCTTGTTGTCCTGAGATGCATTCTGTATTATTTTAATATAGTCACATCAGCTATCAATTCTTATCATTTACATCGTGTAGATTCTCTTATCCTTATACTTCCACCGACTTAAATCAGTAAGCGAATTCCTTAAACAACATATTGTTGAGACTTGGTTTTAGTTTTTTTTTAATGAGTAACACAATCTTTACTTTTAAATCTGATTATATGCTCAGTGTTAGTTATTAAATATAACTAACTAAATATAATTATAAATAATAGTTATATAAATATAACTATTAAATATAACTATAACTAAATATAATAACTAACACTGAGCATATAATCAGATTTGCTAAAGTTTGGGAGATGCATGAGTGACTGAAAAGGGTTAATTCTGATGACATCTTTCTTACTCTTAGTGCTTCTAGTTTATGAAAAGTTAGAGCTTTGCAAACGCAGGACTCTGTCACCCTCTTCCTGGTTGTTTTGCTGCTGCAAACCTATAATTTAAGGGTTTTACATCTATGTGTGTCATAACCCTCACTACTCATGTATGTAATCCAAAAATCCTCCCTTAATTGTGGTTTAGTTGCCACTATTTTACCTTTAATTGACTGAAATCTAATAATAGTAAGGTGGATTACAGATTAAGGTTTGGAATCAACTTCATGTAAATTTACTGTCTTGTCTGGGGGGACAGTCTTCCCAAATGATTCTAGCTTGTGTCAAGTTCATGAAAAACAAGCCAGCAAAATACTATTGGGATTTCTTCCTAGATTCTTTATCTGTTCAGCCTCATTTAATTTAAATCATTCAACACATATACAGGAGCCTATTTAAAATCCAGTCATTGATACTAACATTTGAATCATCTTAGGAGTTCTCTCTGTGGTTTACTTTTGCTGTTGACATATTCACACAGATAGTAACTTTGGTTAACCTTTACACTGCCAGTTATATACAATCAAACTATGGGCTATAGAATCTTTTGGAGGATTAGTTCCATGTGGCCTTCCCGGGGAAAGTGAGCAAAAAAAAAAAGTTTATTCACTCCACACATCACACAGGTGAGAAACTAAATGAACAGTTTTAACCAGGTCTAGCATAGTGGACCAGTGAATTTATTTTAGCTACTTTCTGCACTATTGTTGAAGAGCTGCCTACAGGTACATAGGTTACTCAAGGTCAACTGTCTTACCAAATAGCCTAGCCTCATATAGGTGCTGACTTACCAAGTCTACATCCTGGAGTTCACTGAACAACTTTGAGGCTTCCCAGCCAGTCAGACCCTCACCTCTCATCAACTGAGTACTTGCTGCTTCTTTTATAACCTAGAGAAAGAGTCTTAATAGTCTTGCAACTTTCTGAACTTCTTGACATTGAACAAGCCTGTGTGACACCCCAAGACCTGTGCACCTACTTGTCCTTCCAGCAGAGAATGTTTAAATTCCAAGCAGATTACTACACTATAGGTAATGGTGTGGTTTGGAAGATAAAATACATATGATGCATCTTGAACTTGTCTGGTTTTAATTTTGTACTTTTCTAGACAGGGATTCACTTTAGCCATCATTGGAGAATGAAGGTTTAGTCCTCAGGATATTGTTATTATTTCCACATCATAGTGGCTCTGAGGTTTCTATTAAGTGTCCCTATTATAAAAATTTAAATGTCAATTATGTCATCATTGTGGTTTGCAGGAAATCTTCACAGCTTAGCATTTTATAATGCAAGCTGAGTTATTCCTGTATGTTCCTTGGACTCTGTCCCTATGCATGTACAGTTCCAATTTACCCATGGAAGTGAGAGAAATTTTATACATATTTTGAGCCTTTCCTCTTTTAAAAAGACACCCTCTTAGTTTACAGTTGTCTGAGAGTCTTGAAACCTGAATTTAAAGGTTTAAATTGTTATAATTATGGGTTTCTCCTTTAGTTTGACACCTTGCATCACATACAAAAAACAAAACAAAACAAAAAAACCAAGCTAGTTACCTTTTTAGTAAGAGATTGAGGCCAGGTTCATCTGACATACATTTAGTGTAATGTTTCAAGATAGCTTACTGAACATGTAAGCAAAAGTTGTCATCTGAGAATGAATTTTACTCAATTCCAAACAGCCTTAATTCAAAGAGCAGAATCCAGGGTAGGAAAAACAAGCTAGCAAAAAAAAAAAAAGAAGAAGACGAAAGAAAGAAAGAAAGAAAGAAAGAAAGAAAGAAAGAAAGAAAGAAAGAAAGAAAGATCCTGAATAATAAAATAACAACTGGAGGTATCAGCACCCTATATTTTAAGTTGTCTTACAGAGCTATAGTAATAAACAGCATGATAGTGGAATTAAAAACATATATGCTGGTCATCGGAATCAAATTGAAGACTCTGGCATAATTCCATACACCTAAAGATACCAGCTTGGATTTTTGTAAACTAGCCAAAATACACACTGGATAAAAGACAGTATCTTCAACCAATGCTTCTAGTCAAACTGGATGGCCACATGTGGAAGAATAAATATATGCACTTGTCTATCATACTGCACAACCCTCTACTCCAAATGCATCAAAGACCTCAACATAAGATGAGATACCCTGAATCTAACAGAAGAGAAAGTAGAAAATAAGCTTGAACTTATTGGCACAGGAAAGGGCTTTCTTGAACAAGAAGCCAAAAGCACAGACCTTAAGATGAACAATTGAAAACTGGAACCTTATGAAGAGGAAAAGCTTCTGTACCACAAAGGACAAATTATCCAGATAAAGTAGCAGTCTTTGGAAAGGAGAAAGATCCTTTCCAATTACACATCTGATACTGGGTTGGTATCCAGAATGTATGAAAAACTAAAAATACTGAACAACAAGAAAAGAAACAACTAACTAAAATATTGGATACAGACAAACAGATTCCTTAAAAGATGAAAGACAAAAGTCTGAGAAAAACTTAAAGAAATGTTCAACTCATTAGTCATCAGGGAAATGCAAACTAGAATTACTTTGAAATTTCATCTTTCCCCAGGAAGAATGGCCAAGATCAATAAAATAAGTTACAAAACATATAGGCAAGGAAGTGGGGAAATGGGAATGTTTATGCATTGCTGGTGGGAGTGCAAGCTTGTACCGACATTATGAAAATAAGTATGGCAATTCCTCAAAAAACTAAGAATTGATCTACCTATATCCATATATGTAAACAAAGACTACTTGTTTATTCCCAGTAGCCCAGACTCAGAATAATCACATAGAAACTGTATTAATTTAACACTCTTGGGCAATTACTTAGGCATATTGCTAGCTAGCTCTTATATCTTAAATTAACCCATCTCCATTATTTTATATTTTACCATGAGGCTTGTGGTTTACAGGCAAGGTTCTGGTACATCTGGCTC
>PVIU01023532.1:0-27236 GCA_004026605.1 Ondatra zibethicus
TATCAGGAAAACAGATTATGGGGCTGGAGAGATGGCTCAGCAGTCAAGATCGCTTACAGCTCTTTCAGAGGACATGGGTTTAGTTCCCAGAACCATGAGTGGCTCTATCTATAACTCCAGTTCCTTCTCAGGAATCCAAATCCTCTTCTGATCTCTACAGACTCTTGAAAGCATGTGGTACACACACATACATACACATAAAATTAAATAAGTATTTTAATGAAGAACCATTATTTAAAAACGGATTACATAAGGGAGTTTAGATGAAATCAATAATTTAAGAAAAAACTCAAGAATTTCGGTCCCAAACAATATATTTAAAAAGTAATATAAGGGGCTGGAGAGATCGCTCAGGGGTTAAGAGCATTGCCTGCTCTTCCAAAGGTCCTGAGTTCAATTCCCAGCAACCACATGGTGGCTCACAACCATCGGTAATGAAGTCTGGTGCCCTCTTCTGGCCTGCAGGCACACATGTGGACAGAATATTGTATACATAATAAATATTTAAAAAAAATAAAAATAAAAAGTAATATAACAAACTCTTCTCAGAAACTTTAATGTGCCAGAAATTATATCTTTGCAAGTATATAAATATGTTTTTAGAAAAATGGTAAGTGCCAATTACACATCAATCTAAAATTAAACAAGGAAATATATTTAAAAATTATTTGGAAGGAGTTTTAAAAGTTTGATAATCACTTCCCAGCCCCTCAAAAATAACACACAGTTGCAAATTACACACAGGTGCATGAAGCTATGTTAAGAAAGTTGATTAGGAGGCTGGAGAGATGGCTCAGTGGTTAAGAACACTGGCTGCTCTTACAGAGGACCTAGGTTGATTCTCAGCACACACAAGGCAGCTCAGAACTGTCTCTAACTCCAGTTCCAGGGTATCCAATGCCCTCTTCTGGTCTCCACAGACACCAGTTACACACACAGTGCACAGACACACATGTAGACAAAACATCTATACATATAAAATAATTATTTTAAAGGTTAAAAGAGTATCTTTAATCCTAGCACCCTGGAGTCAGCAGTAAGTAGAATCTCTGTGAGTTTGAGGCTAGCTAGCCTGGTCTATATATCAAATACAGGCTAACCAGGATTATACAATGAGACCCTGTCTCAAAAACAAATAAATAATAAAATATAAAAATATAATCTTGTTTTTAGAAACAAGGCATTGTATATTAATGTAATAAGTGCATATTTTTATTATATGCATATACACACAGAAAAGTGGAAACATACAAGGGAAATAAGCATAGCGTCACATACTAGCTACCTCAGGAAGATGGTAAGAATAGTTATGGAAGGATAACACCAGGTCTTTGATATCTGTAATATTTACTACTTAGAAAAATAATATGAAAGAAATTCAGCAATACCTGGTAAGTTCACAGATGTTCATTTTGTTAATCTTTCCATCTCTTCTATAGGTTTGAAATACAGGATTGAGGATGTAGCTTTTGGTTGAGTGCTTGCCTAGCATGCCTTGCACCAAATAAAAAGCCAGGCATGATGGCTCTCTTAGTTTCTTTTCTATTGCTGTGGTTTAAAACACCATGACTATGGCAACTTATGGAAGAAAGAACTGATCTGGAGCTTATGGTTATCACAGTCCACAATGCAGAGCAGAGGCCACAGGCAATAAGCAGCTGGAGCAGCAGAGAGTTCACATCTCCACTCAAAATCAGGAAGTAGAGAAAGCTAACCTGAAATGGTATGAGCCCTTTGAAACCTCAAAGTCAGCTCCCAGTGATGTGACTTCCTCCAACAAGAACATACCTCCTAATACTCGCAAATAGTCATTAAGGACCAAGATTTATGAGGGACATCTTGTTCAAAACACCACGGTGACACATCCCTATAATCCCAGCACTCAGAAGGTAGAAGCAAGGTCAGAATTCAAGATCCTTGGCTACATGAGACCCTGTCTCAAAACAAAACAAAACTCTAAGAACTGGCCCAGCATCAAACATCTGATTACTTTTAAGCAACCAAATACTTATTGCCAATGTTGGTCAGTGTTTCTCAACCAGCGGTCCAAATGCCAATTCAACTAAAGGGCTGTAATGACATTTGTTAAAGAGAAGTATGGTGACATTCAAGCACAAGCTATAGAAGACTATTATAAGTCAATCTAATTCGAGAAATTTGCCCCATAATCAACTTTGCTAAGCTTTCTGACCACAGTCTTTCATAACTTTGTAAAACATCTCTAGTATTAAACAAACCAAAAAAAAAAAAGTTAAAAAACAAGAACTCCACAAAGTTGTCCTCTGACCTCATGGCATGTGCACATCCATACACACATATCACACACACAATAATAAATGAAATAAAGTACTTTTTAAACAAGAGAAAAATCAAGTAACAATTACAGTTGGCTTGGTTTTTTCATTTATAGGGAAAAGGGAGAAAAAACTAAATAGGAAATAAGCTATTCTGCAGAAAAAAATGCTTACAAATACTTGGAAACTAGCATGTAAGTTAAAGCAAAAAAAATTCTATGAGGTAATTTTTAAAGCCACTAGAACAGAAAAATTACCTATTTTTAACAGGAGAAACAGAGTCAAATTCATTTGTTTTTCGAGACAAGTCTAAACTCAATATTTTTAGACTAATATAAATATTACATTATTTAAATATAGTATAAATATTAATATATATTCAGTCTCAAAAAACACTTGTGGCACTGGGGATCAGGGCACATGTTATGCAGAAAACATGACCACTGAGCTTCAGCCCCAGCTCCTTTCCACCTCAAGCGTGAGAAAGAATCTCGTGCGCACACCCACATATGCATATGCACACACACACACACATACACACACACACACACACACACACTCATGATCCTCTTGAAGACGTTTAGACCTGCCTTGAACTCTTCTGTAGATAGGAAGCCCTTGAATTTGTAACATTTCTACCTTAGGACCCAAGTAGCTGGGATTATAGATAGGCCTATGCCACCAGATCAAATTTGATCTTAAATTAAATGTCATTTTAAATTATCTATTTCTTGTTTTCCTTTACATAATTGAAAGCACATTAAACATGAAAAACGTATTTTTAAAAGCTAAAAATCAATTTTCTTTTATACTATTACAAGCTTTAAAATGTACATTGTAGACTCGGGATGTACTTCAGTGACAGAGTACTTGTCTAAGCATGTGTAAGGCCCTAGGTTAAATTTTCAGTACTCCTCCTCACCAAAAAACAAGCCCCAAACTCTACAGTATTGTCTTAGGGTCTCTATTGCTGTGATAAAATACTATGACTAAAAGCAACTTGGGGAAGACAGGGTTTATTTCAGCATACAGTTCCACAGAACAGTCCATGACTAAGAGAAGGTAGGACAAGAACCTTGAGGCAGGAGTGCATACAGAAGCCATGGAGGAGTGCTGCTTGCTGGCTTGCTCCTCACAACTTGCTCAGCCTTCAATCTTTTAGCACTGTCCAAAGAAAACTGGGCTCTCCCACGTCAATCATCAGTCAAGAAAATGCACCACAGGCTTGCCCATAAGCCAATCTGGTTGGGGACTGTGGTGGTTTGAATAAAAATGGCCCCCATAGGCTCAGCCATTTGAAAGTTTAGTTCCCAGTTAGTGGAACTGTTTGGAAATAATTAAGAAGTGTGGCCTTGTTGGAGGAGGTATGGCACTGAGGGTAGGTTGTGAGGTTTTAAAAGCCCATGCCAGTCCTAGTCTTTCTCTCTGCCTTCTCCTTGTGAATCAGACACAAGCTCTCAGATACTGTTCCAGTGCTATGCCTACCTGCATGCCTGCCCTCACACTTCATGCCACGATAGTCATGAACTCACCCCCTCAAACTATAAGCAAGCCCCCAATTAGATGTTTCCTTTTATAAGCTTTACTTTACCTTAATTATGGTGTCTCTTCACAGGAATAGAAAAGTAACTAAGACAGGAACATTTTCTCTTATATTTTTGGTTGTGAGCCTAGCCTTTAACAGCTACGCCATCTCTCCAGCCTTAAGAGCATTTTCTCAATTAAGGTTTCCTCTTCACAGATAATTCTAGTTTGTGTCAAGGTGACACAAATCTAGTCAGCACAATTATGATCCTTATTAACAAATTACCTTTACAAGATTTATAGTGTACATCTGTTATTATAGTACTACAGGCTGGTCTAGGCTATACACAGAGTTCAAGAGCAAGCCTGAGCTACAGAGTAAGGCCATTTCAATGGGGGGGGGTAGGGCGTAGTAGGCAGCTATGTGGTGATGGTGGGGGAAGGAGGGCTGCGGCACACCTTTAATCCCAGCACTCAGAAGGCAGAGACAGGAAATTTCTGTGAGTTCAAATAGAGCCTGGTCTACATATCAAGGTACAGGTCAACCAGAACTACATAGTAAGATCCTGTCTCAAAATAACAAAAACACAAAACATGATTACAAAACAGGGCTGGAGGGATGACACTACAAGATGGCTCGTGCCAACAGTTTGAACCCAGCACCCACATAAGATAGCTCAAAACTACCTGCAACTTCAGCTTTAAGGGATCCAACCTCTTCTGACTTCCTTGGGCACCCATGCAGATGTGCACATACTCTTAAACACACAGTAGTAGTAGTAGTAATAATAATAATAATAATTTAAGCTCAAGGATAATTTTATTTGCGTTTAAAAGAAAAACCACTCAGAGTATAATCTCAGCAACTGCCCAGAGGACAATGGAGGGAGGAAGAGAAATACCTGCAGAAAAGCCAGGATGGGTGTTGGGAGTGGGGGATGACAAGACACACAATGGCAGGGTGAGAGGGAGGGAGGGAGGCTTTAAAGGAAGAGTAAGGAAGCACAAAATGTGGGCAAGCCCAGCGTGTTAGGGACAGCATGCCTAGAAAAGATGGTAATTTAGAAAAGCTGTGGCTGGGTAAACTACTGCCAAAAATAAAATCTTCTTTTAAAAGAATACAAAATAGACCAAGAGGAATTAAATGAAAATTTCATTCATTTAATAACTACCATATGGTGTTCATTTCAAATTCTAAAATAAAATATGCAATTCAGCCATGACTAAAATTAATTTCTGTAAATGAAAAATAAAGAATTTTAAACAAGTAAATATACAGATACAGTCAGACCTAATGTTCATTCAAATTGTAACTTGAAGAAGAGGAAAAAATCTGAAAACTTGAAGAATTAAAAATTGGAAGGTTAAAATCAAACTATGATCTCAAGTGATAAAAGAAAAGCAGTTACTGCCCCAGCATGGAGGAGTGTGGCATCAGCCTCAGAAGGCTGGCCCACACAGAGGAGCGCTCAGCCTGAGCTACACAACTCTAAGTCTCAGAAGAAGTGAAGGGGGGAAATGGAGAAACAGGAAAAGGGAAAAAAAGAAAGTAATTAAAGAGATATGGCGTTAATAAAACAAGAAAAAAAGTACAAGAAAGCAATCCTAAGGAGAAAAAAAAAAAAGCTAGAAAATGTCAAGTCAATATTCCTGTAAATTTAGGACTAGTTTGAAAGTGTGAGGAAAGGAAAGGGGAAAAAGTTATAGTGCAAAAACGCTCAACAGTAAAGAAGCTACAGACAGAAGTTACTTTTGTCAAACTGCACTCGAAAAAAAATCGCATAAAATAGTAAAACTCTATTTAAGTGGAAACCAGTTTCATCTCAGAGGCTGCTAACTATTCAGACCCAAGCACTTCAGTACAACTGCAGCCTCATTACTGCCAGAGACGTGTTCATGCTGAAACCAAATTAACGTGAAATTTCTTTTCAACTACAGCCACTTCTGTATTTAAATAGAGATGCGTTCACGCTGAAACCAAAATTAACATGAAATTTCTGTTCAACTACAGCTACTTCTGTATTTAAATAAAAACTGTTTTGATCATAAATGTACTCTGATTTTCCTATGTATATTTATATTCATGCCTCCATGCGTGAGTAAATAAAAGTATTTGACTGTCTTGGGGATCTTTAACAGAAGCTGTCTATGGTAGTGTGCTACAGGACTGGGAGCTGAGTAACCCTACTTGGCTAGCCCTCCCTCCCAATCAAACTTTCCATAGCAAAACTTTCCTTTTCTTTTTTTTCCCCAAGACATTGTTTCTCTGTAGTTTTGGAGCCTTTCCTGGAACTAGTTCTTATAAACCAGGCTAGCCTCGAACTCACAGAGATCCACCTGCCTCTGCCTCCAGAGAGCTGGGATTAAAGGCGTGCACCACCACCTCTTGGTAAGCAAGTGACAAGACATCAACTCTAAAGTGTGGTTCCTCAGAAACTCGAAAGGTGGCTTCAGGAGAGGCCTAAGGCAGATGCAGCAAGTCCTCTGCCATCCTCCCCCTTCTGGAATTCACCTGATCTGGGGTGAATTCCTCTCCAAACAGTGGTAGCTGTAAAACTCAATAGCTGGACACCACCAAAAGAAGACAAAGCCTCTCCTTCACACACACCCACAAAGAAGTCTCCAGCCGTCCTGAAAGTCCCTTTGATTAGACAGCTTAAATCACATGCCTGTCTCAAACAGTCACTACAGCCAAACACTGCCCTGCCTTGATGGTGGGTATATCCTCAGTCAAGGACACAACCTGAAGCTGTGGGCTGTTAATAAAAGGCCATGCAGGGTCACCTTCCATTCTCCCTTCCTTCCAATACACCTCCACCTCCCACCCTTAGCACACACAAACACTGGCTTCATCAACAATATCCATTTATGTTTCAGTTCCATTGACTGCTGTGGGTTGAACTGTGTCCTACAAGAATGTGTGCTGAATCCCTAACCCTGGTCACCGTGAATGTGACTTCTGGAACTTTGCAGATACAATCAGATTTGGGAAAGGTCATACATGTACATCCAATGTGACTATGTCCATAAGGGAAGAGACTCTATATAACAGTACCATGTAGATTGCCAAGGAATTACTCCGGAAGCTAAGACAAAGGCATGGAACATATTCTCTCTGGTCTTTAGAGGCAGGCGTGCACTATTTTTATCTCATTTCAGACATGTAACCTCCAGAACTATGAGGAAATCCGTTATGATAAGCCAGCAGTGTGCGGTACAATAACACACTAGGAAATCAAGGCACTCAGTGTGATAACCCAGGCTTTTGCCTACACAAAAACTCTTGATTCCTTCTGTAAGGTCTTTCTCCCTCGGAGGGTCTAACCACACTCAACCTCTTGGATTTCCCCAAAGTCCTGTCCCCTGGGATGCGTCCATGAGAGCCCTGAGAAGACCGAGTCTTTCCAACACAACTAGTCTAGTATCGTATACTGCCTGGATTTCTGTCTTGACATTCTATCTCCCACTCAGAATTCTGGACTCTCTGAGGAAAGAGCAAGGCCTAATTTGCATCCTTTTATTCTCAAGATATGGCACAATATCTAACACCTAATAATCATTGACAAAATAATCTATGAATTGAACAGGTTGATGGCGCATCTCAAAAGAAGGTAATGCTGTAAGAAGAACTGACTCCTTTTATAAAGGACAAAAATATACCAGGCATGGTGGCACACACCTTTAATCTCAGCACAACCTATGACCTCAAAACCAGCCTGTGTAGACCAGCCAGGGCTATACAGGGATACCCTGTCTCAAAAACTTAAAAAAAAAAATTTAAAAATTTTAAGGAACTGAAAATAAGGTCTGGCATCCCCCTATAATCCCAGTACTTGGGAGGTGCAGGCAGGACCAGCAGTTTAAGGCCATCCTAGGCTACACAGGAAGTAAAAAGACAGCCTGGAAAAGCCATTTAAAAATTGGGTTAGGGTTTTAACTCAGTAGTAGAGAGTCTGCCTACCAAGGACAAGGACCTGAGTTCAGCCCCCAGCTCAGTAGTGTGTGTGTTGGAAGGAGTAATAAAGGGAGGGAGTAAACATGGAATTCAACAGAGACCAAAATCAAAACAAAAACCTATAAGTAGAAAGATTCAAGTAGAAAAAGGGATTTTTATGAAGGAAAGGGAGCCTGATGCTCAAGGCCGTTCTGCAGATAAGAAGAGTCTTGCTTGGTTCTTTTTTTTTACCGGGGAAAGAGGTACACACGTATGCCACACTGTCCATGTGTGGAGGTCAAAGAAAAACTTTCCAGCATTGGTCCTCTCCTCCACTGTGTGGGTACTGTGGATCAAATTCAGATTGTCCGGCTTGGCTACTGGTGTAGGACGTTCTTCTATCTATGTGTTGCTTTCATTGGTTAAATAAAGAAACTGCCTTGGCCTTTTGATAGGGCAGAACTTAGATAGGCGGGGAAGAGAGAACTGAATGCTGGGAGGAAGAAGGCAGGCAGAGAGAGACACCATGAAGCTCCTGTCTGAGACTGACGCTAGTTAGAATCTTTCCCAGTAAGCCATGACCTCGTGGTGACATATTAATAGAAATGGGTTAGATCAGGATGTGAGAGTTGGCCAAGAAGAGGCTAGATATAATGGGACTGGCAGTAATTTAATTAATACAATTTCTGTGTGGTTATTTCGGGGGTTAAGCTAGCCGGGCGGCAGGATGTGGCCCACTCGCCTCATTACAACAGAGTGGCCCTGGAACAAAGGGTCCCGCTCCATTACAACAGGCTACAAGTCCTTTACTTCCAAAAGAAGGAATTTGAATTTGAAAGAATTATTCTGCCAGCCATGGTGGCTAATGTCTAGAATCCTAACACTTGGGAAGTTGAAGCAGGAGGATGACAGTGAATTCAGAACTACTCTGAACTATAGAGTGAGACTGTGCAAAAAGAAGACGGTTTTCTGAGCATAACAATGACACATTTTTAGGAAATTTATATGAGAAGACATGGGATGATTATAGGTCTGAGGGACCAGTTATTTAAGTTGCAGCACAGACAGGTCAGTAATAAGGTGAAGAAGGGTCAGGTGCTCTAGAGAGCAGACAGAGAGGAGCAACTAATAAAACTTTAGACAGGTACAAAGAGCCACAAGTCTACTTTTTGGGCTTTCCTTGGCTAAACTAGGACTTGCAACTGAAAGGGAGGGACGAAGGGAGGGAGGGAGAAAAGGATAGAGGGAGAAAGAGAGGAAGAGAGGGAGGGAAGGAAAGAGAGAAAAAATTTTCAATGAGGATATGAAGTTTGTTTGGTGTTAGGCTCAGCTCAGAAGCTGACAGCAAAACATCCCAATAAAGATGCCAGGAAATGACAGAAGGTAGAGAGGCTCAGGAGAAACAGAAGACAAAAGATAGTATCAGTCATGTGGCTGATCCTCGAAATATGTTATAAAGAAGCTGGACAATCTCAGCACCTGAGAGGTCAAACCAGGAGGATTGCTGCAAGTCTGAGACCAGCCTAGACTATATAGCAAGCTGTACCAGACCAGTACCAGACTCACCCCACAAATAATGTACAGGAGAATCTCAGCCCCAAGCACTCTTCCAAACTCTGAAAACAAAGCATTAAACAAGACAGATAAAAAACAAAGTTGGGTCCATGAGCATTAAGTTAGGGCTTCAGGTTAATACCAAGAATTACCTAGTACATATTATAAAAACACCAAACTTGCCATTTTCTTCAAATTTTATTTTCAGAATTCCCTCTCTCTTGTTAGAAGGGCATTTGTGTCCTCAGACCAGCAGCCAATGATTCTAGCAGTTAAGATGCTTTTATGCTATCTTTTCTATTATAAAAATCTACTTTGTTTCCTTTATTTTTCAAAGACTTTGCTGGAATCAAGACAGTCCTTCCAAAGAATGATCAAAAAGGTAACTGAACTCAGACAAAAACGAAAGGCCAAATGCTATCACAAACAGCAGGATTTCAGAATCACACAAGGCCTAAGTTCAAATTCCAATTTCACACAAGTTCTGTGGCCTTGGGCAAGTTATTCAATAAATCTGCAAGTTTTGTACTTTGGTGTAGCTCAGTGGTAACACACCTGGCATGTAAAAAGCCTTGAGTTTCATCCACAGCATAGAAAGAGGGAAAAAAAAACCAAACAATAAAACAAAACAAAAAACCAAGAACACTTCAGGGTAGGTCAAAGAGCTCAGTAAGTGAAGGTACTTACCACCTAGCCTGACAACCCAATTTGACCTCCAGAGCCTATGTGGGAACTCCATAAAATTGTCTTCTGACCTCTAGACAGGCATGTGCACCCATATATAAATATTCTGCACTAATACACAAGCAATGCTCTTTTTAAATGCCCACTTCAAACTCAGTTTACCTACCTTTGAAATGGGAATCTTAAGAATTAAAAGGGAAATTTCTAAAAAGGCATTTTAAAGGCACAATGCGGGGGGAGGGTAACTGAAAGAAGATGCTGCTGTGACCATCATTACTGTTACAGTATACACTGACACAAAATAAATGCCAATAAATTCTTTAACTCGGCAATAACGTTAGTAAAATATAACACTTCATTAGTCTACATTTCTTTCAAGTAACAAAAAAGACCTACACAGTCTTCTAACACAGGAGTTACATAAATAAGTCTTAAAACCTGGGCCAGCAGGATGGTTCAGTGGGTAAGGCACTTGTCACATAAGCCTAACAGCCTGAGAGCAATCCCTGGAACCTAAACTACCTTCTGACCTCCACACAGGAATCTTCTTGTATATACTGAGCACACATGCACATGTGTACATACACATACACACACACACACACACACACACACACACACACACGTCCGCTGGCACACAAAATTAAAACAGACATCTTGTCTTGATGCCATTCTAAATCAGAATGGGAGTGGTGGGAATGTAGCTCAGTAGTAAAGTGCTTACCCAGCCCACATGAGGCTCTTGATTGAAAATCAGAATCAAGTCAAAAACGTATCCACAGAAGGAAGGAACAAAGGAAGGAAGAGGTAAGTTAAACCATGATACATATTACTGTAATCAAAAGCAACATTTAACTCTTTACTCATCCTCAAAGATGAATCATTCAACTAAAAGACTGTAACTTCCTCCTCCTTTATGAGTATCTATTTATTTTTAATTTCTGAGAGAATCTCAAGTAACCCCATGTTACTCTTAAACTGCTATGTAGCTGGAACTGGCCTTAAACTGTTCCTCCTGCCTCTGCTCCCAAGAGCTGTGATTATAGGTGTAAGACAGACTACTCTCTCAGAAAACATATATTTTAAAAGTAGTTTTAGATTTATTTTATGTGTACCGTGCACCAGGCATTGCCTAGGACCCGTGTAGGTAAGAAGAGGTCATCAGCAAGGACTTCCACCCACTGAGGCAACTCTCTAGCCCTATTTTTTTAAATCAGATTCATAAAGGCCAGACTGACCTCAAACTTGCTATGTACCCTAGATAGCCCAGGCCGACTTTGAATTCCTGATCTTTCTGCTTCTGCTGCCAAAATTCTGGGTTTGCAGGTGTGTGTCACCACTCTTGACTTTTCATTCTTTTAAAACTTCCAGAAGCCATTTAATAGAATGGTATTGTCAGAGGCAGTCATAATTGTTTGCCCAGCAAAGCGCACTGACAGCAATTAGAACAAGCTCAAAGGGAATGTCTGTAACAGTCACTTACATCTTAGAGTACCTGAGGCATTATCAGGAGTGCCTGCCCTCTGTTTAAAAGGCTCATCTCTGAACTGTTCACATCCTTTTCTCTCCCTGCCAATCCCTTTTACAGGTACAACCAACACTTCTATGTGCCAGGTACATGCCTTGAAAGCACCCCAAACTCAATGTGTATAAAACTAAGCTTATCTCAGCCTTCCTGTGGCCCTGTGTCTTGTAAGTGGTATCACTCAACCACACAAAATAAGATCTACTATTTCCCTCTCTCTCTACTATCACTTTCTCTTCCAAGAACAAACCAATCTAAAAGAAAGACCTAATCATTTTATCGCTCCAACACCACACAATATCTACCATGTCTCCATTACCTCTGCCTCTGACCTACACCAACAGTCTCTATCAGCTGCTCGTGACTTCTCATGCCCAGTGTAAATCTGCCTACTCCAAACAATACAGAGGAGCCCATTTGGTACCTAACAGAGTATCCAGATTTTCAAAATTTGAAGATCCCTCCATCCATTGATCTTAGAAGCACTAAAGCACACTGGCCTTCAAGGCTAATACTGTTCTGGCTACAATCAATAACTCTATAACAAAAACAGAGTGACCTGTTGCATTCCATCACTCTTGGGTGAATGTTCAAAATTCTAAATCCACTTCCTACCTCTACTTGGCACGGCACAGACCTCTCTGGTCTCCAGTCACTCTAACCTGTCACCATACCACTCATTCCCCATCTTGGCCTTTCAACATCAGCCCTCAGGAACATCTCAACAGAAAGATGAATCTTAGTCTCGCTTTGAAACAAGTTAGCTTCTGTTGCTATCATTCACTTCCACATTCATGCAAAATTACAACAGACTAATAACTGGACTTAAGATACAGTTAAAGAACTTTTAAGACTAATTTATTTCAGCCAAGCGGTGGTGGTGGTGGCGCACGTCTTTAATCCCAAAGCTCAGGAGGCCGGGGCAAGTGGATCTGGACTTCAAGGTCAGCCTGGTCTACAAAGCTAGTTCCAAGACAGCCACGGCCACACAGAGAAACTCTATCTCAGTGGGGGGGGGACCGATTTATTTATTTTTATTTTGTGTGTAAGTGTTTTGCCTGCATGTGTGCCTGGTGTCCTTGGAGGTCAGAAGAAGGTGTATGACTCCCTGAATCTAGATTCCCTGGAACTAGAGTTACAAACGGCCATGAGACACCATGTAGGTGCTGGGAATCAAATCCAGGTCTTCTGCAAGAGCAATAGGTGCTCTTAACCACTGAGCCATCTCTCCAGCTCCATTATGATATTTTTATTCCCAAACTAAAAGATAAGTTCTGCAAGAACAAAATAAGATCTGTCTTGTTTATCATTGTATCTCACAGCCTAAGAGAGAAGCACTTAAGAGTTCATCTTGTCATTGTTCTCTGAGTCCCCTAAGAAAACCTGACATTATCAACCAATAACTTAACATTCCAAACTTCTCCCTCACAACTGTCTTCTGCAGGGGCACCGGCAAAACTCCATCCTCTGGCCTCTACCACTTTGTCTGCATCTTTCTTTCTATCTGGATTCTTTTTCCCAGTTGCATATTTGCAAGTCCTACTGAACCTCAAATGCCCAAGTTCAAAGTCACTTCCTCCTCCAGATCTTCTCTACTTTACCCCTAGCCAACTACACACTCTCTGCCCCTTCATTTCCAGAGGTGCTCCTGTACCCCTTTCAGGTCTCAGACCAAACAGTCATGAGTGTCTTCTAACGTCACCAGCTGGTCAGAACCCTGTTAAGACCACCTGCTTGTATTCTGTTGATAGCTACTATCTAAAATTATCTCGCTCATCCCTTTTGCCTATCTATTTGCAACTGCCTGCCACCCTTCTGTAGAAGGCTCGGTCAATGGGAGCAAGAGCTCTATTTGTCCTGTTCATATTCCCTCGCTCTCCCATGTTAGATGGAAAACAGAGTCAACCAATATAGGCCAAAGATACGGACGACTCTAGTTCTTCTAACTCGGGATTCTGTGTACATAAACTTCCCTTGCTGTATTCCTAACTTCTTGTGAACCACAACAAACTCTGGCTAATCTATCTACTTGTGTGTATTATCAAGAAATCCTTTCACAACAGAAGCAAGTAATAGATAAATGCTAATTAATAAGGGATCTCTCCAAGAGGTTCTGCCGAGCCAACTCGTAAATGTATGTTAAGGGGAATCCTGGGCTAACAGGAATCCCCTCTCTAGACAGCCCGCCCCAATATGCCACCAACAGTGAGGACCCAAAAACTAGTTTCTTCACTTCCCTTTGAACGTCAAACACTGGTACGTTTATCCTAAAATCTCACAATTCAACCCTACCCCTCTGTTTCCACCCAACATGTCACTTCCACTTAGGTACTAACATCTCCAATCTCTTGGGATGATCTAAGGTAGTACTGAAGAACTGGCTCACTCGTCTTCTCCTTGATACCTCATTTATCCTAAATAGACCAGTTTTCAGGGCCGGCTTTTATACTCTTCAGGACCCAAATCTAACCCACAGCAACAAATGCCTCCAAAGTGTTCCCATTTCTTCTCAGTCTTCCACCACAGTAAGACCCCAAGGCGACAAATGAACGTCCCTCCCAAGAGGCAAGCGACCATCAAACACAGTGGGGCAATCCCTACCCTACCGAGTTCATGCCCCGCACCTGCCTCGGGCCTGGAACGTCGGGCTGGGCCTGCACCCCTCATCCCCCCCGCACTCACCTGAAGCGGCCCCCGCAGTGCTGGCATTGCTCGCCCACCCAGCCCGCGGGGCAGACGCACTGGCCAGTGCCAGGGTTGCAGCGGCCGCCGTTGACACACGGCCGGTCACATTCCTTGGCCTCGGCTGCGGCCGAGCCTGACACCGCCGCCGCCACAGCCGCGGCCTCGGCCTCCCGGGGCAGCGGCAGCAGCAGTAGCGAAAAGAGCAGCGGCAGCAGCAGCGGCGGGGGCAGCGCCCGCGACAGCACCCATGGGAGACACAACCCGGCGCGCGGCCCCGGCCTCCAGGCCCCAGTCGCGGCGCAGAGTCGGTGCTGCTCGACCTTCCTGCCCGCGCGCGCTGCTGTCGCCGCCGTGCTCCCCTTCAGCAGCGCCTCAGTCGCCGCCGCCGCCGCCGCCGCCGCCACCATCTTCCTGGGGCTGAGCCGGCGCCCAGCGAACACATACACACCCCGCACGCCGGCTCGGCTTCGCCTGGCCGTGCTGGGCGGGGCCGAGCGACGGTGGCCCGGCCAGTCCATACCCAGGGCGGGGCTCGGGCTACGCGGCGGGCGGGGCGGGGCTGGCGTGCGCGGTGGGCGGGGCCAGCGCCGTGATCCTCCGGCGTGCTAGGTGTCAGAACTCAGTCCCAGGGTCTTGGCGCGGCTGAACGCCTCTAGGGCGGCAGAGGCCCTTTTCTTTTCACGTCGCGCCACACCACGAGATAGCTAGTGCCTTCCTACGGCGGCTGCCTGGCTCTGCTGCACAAGGTGACTGCGGTAAGTGTTACCCTTGGGATGCCTCCCGCCCATCAGCCGGTTGCCCCAACAACATCTTGGTGAGAGACAGGGCCGAAAAGGCTGCCTCTTGGTGTGGTATGTTGCTAGCTGCGACCCTGCAGAAGTAGTACTGCATCCGAGTTTCTAAAATAGGGATATCGAAATAGCACGTGTGTTAAGAACCTGGCATTTGAATAACCGTGTAACAGATGGAATGCACACACATCCATCCGGGCCTCCCCTACCAGACCTATGTACACCTTTAATGATAGAAGTGTGAGATTGTCTTGTACCCCACGACCTACCCATACTCCCTGAAGAAAGAACAGCCCAGAATTACCTGGAGCACTGTCAGCTCGCACATCAGCTCCAGGGCCCTTCTTACTAACTTCAGTGCCTCCCCCTCTTCTCCCAATGATCCATGTTTCCCAACAGTATAACCTTGTGTGGTCCTCTACCCTGGAATCCACACCGGAACCTTGACTTCACTGAGCCAGTAGAACAATGTAGTGAAGAGATAATGTGTCAGTTCCAGCTCTGACCTTAACTTTTTGTTGTTTGGTTTGGGTTTTGTTTTTCTTTTGTTTTTTGTTTTCTGGAGATGCTCCTGCTCTTCCATCTGGGAAAGATTCAGGAAGCGGACAGGTGGAGAGGAAATGCCCCAGGCATTTGAACCTTGTGAGCCCTTCCTAACTGGAAGGTCAGTCAATGCTTGAAGAAGCCATCTGGGTTGTTTTAGCCATCTGTATTAGTTAGGGTTCTCTAAAGGAACAGAACTGATAGAATGAATATATATGTACACATTATATTATATTATACATTAGGTTTATTAGGTTGGCTTACAGGATGCAGTCCTAGTAATCAAAAGTGGTTGTCTCACACTAGAGAAGATGAGAGTCTGGTAGTTGTTCGATCCACAAGCCTGGACTCAGCGGTCCCAATTTGGTGCTGGAGTCCTAGAGGATTCCTTGAGAGCTGCTGGTCTTCAGTCTACTTTGGAATTCTAAAGAAGTCGGTTCTAATATTGGTGAGTTAATGCCTCAGGGACAGGGTAAATGAACTTGCCGCCAAAAGTAAGGGCAAGCAGGCAAAAGCAAAGTTTCCCTCTTCTGCGTCCTATTATCTCAGCTGCCATGAGAGGCCTGCCCAGATTTAAGGTGAGTCTTTTTGCTTCCAGTAATCTGATTAAGACAATTCTTCATGGCTGGATGGTGGTGGCGCACGCCTTTAATCCCAGCAAAGGCAAATGGATCTCTGTAAGTCCAGCATGGTCTAAAGAGTGAGTTCCTGGACAGTAAGGGCTACACAGAGAAACCCTGTCTTTAACAACAACAAAAAAAAGTTCTAGTTGATTCCAGATGCAGTCCAGTTGACAAGATTATTCATCATGCCTACATTATCTAAAATAGGAACAAATCTGGCCAGGCAGTGGTGGTGCATGGCTTTAATACTAGATATATCTCTGTGAATTCGAGGCCAGCCTGGTCTACAGAGCAAGTTCCTGAATAGATAGATACATAGATAGAATAAATAGGAACAAATCTCTCCTACTATGCCTAATCCAGTGATTAAACCCATTGCTATTTCAAGCCTGCTTAAGGGAGGTTAATTAGAACTTTGTCTCATAACTTTTGAACTGTGCAGAATATACCTGTGAAGATACTTCAGAGTTTGGACATCTGTTTCTGGGAAAGAAAGAAAACCTCAAGTGCACCTATGGGAGCTTTCTGATTATCCTGAGGGTACAGGATTCTAAGAGCATCTTCCCAGACCTGCCCCAGTGTCAGGCTCAGGTCCTGACCTGCCCCTCTGCAGCCCCTGAAGCCTGGTGGAGCTGAAGCACACAGCAGCCTCACTCCAGCTCCAAACACTCTAGCACTGGGCGAGCACTGGGTTCTAGTCTTCACGTTTATTCGTTTCCTCCTCCCACCACCACCCCTGCAGTATCCTAGGTAAGGCTATTTGGAAAGGGTTAGAAGGTCGGCCTTGTTGGATGATGTGTGTCACTGGGAGGCTGGACTCTGAAGTTCCAAAAGCCCATGCCAGGCCCGGTCTCATGCTCTCTCTACCTCCTCTCTCAGCTTCTGCCTGTGGACCGGGATGTAAGCGCTTAGCTTCTGCTCCATTGCCACGTCTGCCTGCCTGCCACCACACTTCCTGCCAGGATGATCATGGATTCACCCTCTGAAACTGTAATTAAGCCCCAATTAAATGCTTGCTTCTATAAGCTGCCTTGGTCATGATGTTTTTACACAGCAGTGGAACAGTAACTAAGACAGGGCCCATTCCAATTCAAACCACCACATGACCTGTGAGCAGTGCTTACACAGATGGGTTAATTAATGCTTCTGCCACCTGGGTTCTTATTCTCCTGACACTGGATTAGTTTCCAGGAGACGAGGTTATTGTACAGTGAGTTCAGCTACCTTGGGTTTCTCTTACTTCTCTCTGTATATACTCCCTTGCCTGCTTCTTTCCGCTGTAGGTTGATACACAAGGCTCTTAGTACATCATAATCAACCTTTTCCTTATCATTTTCCAACTTCAGATGCTGTGTTTTGTTTTGGGTTTGTTTGTTTGTTTACTTGATTTTTTTTTGTTTTTTTGAGACAGGATTTTTCTGTGTAGCCTTGGCTGTCCTGGAACTCACTCTGTAGACCAGGCTGGCCTTGAACTCACAGAGATCCACCTGTCTCTGCCTCCCAAGTACTGGGATTAAAGGTGTGCGCCACCAGTGCCCAGCCAGATATTGTTAATAACAACAGAAAATGGACTAAGACAATTAATTCCTCTAAAACTGGAGCCTGAAACATCATTTGAAGAAATGTTTTATTAGGAGAATGCTATCATAAGAAGCACAGGGAAAGATCAGGAAAGGTAGCCAAGCAAAGTTGTGGTCTTACTGAAGCTGAACTTCAGCCTGATCCCATGGAGAACCTTGGAATTTGAATTGTACCAGAGTTAAATCTACTTTGAAGTAATGGAGGGACACCCTGCCCCTATCTCATTAAGCAGACAACACTAACAATAAGAAGGAACCATATAAGAAAATTTGATAGGAGTGCTAATAATATAGTTGTTGTATGTCTACTGTGTACAATACCTACAGTGAAGCAAGGCTTAATTGTTGCCCTATTAAGAGCTATCTGATTGGCAACCTGACTTTTCCCAAGCATCACCAGACCTCTTTAGGCACTATTTAAAACATCAGTATATTTTAGTATTCTAAACGTCACCTTATATTTTAGTTTATGTGAGGTTAGGTGGTTCTCTGACTGTAAATGTCATGATTTCACCCAACAGCTAACCCAGTAGGTCCTATGTGACCTCTGAAAGAGGCTGATCCTGAAAGTTTAGAAAATGCCCACTGGGAAGGCTCTAGATAGTAATGTGGCTCTGTTGGAAGCTCCACTGGGTATCCCATGTGAAGAATGAGTCGATTTATAGATGTAAGGTCCCAGCTAGTCCTTAGCAGATGCTAAGAAGCCCTTGATCTGCAAACATAGGGTCAGTCTCTGAGCTGTTGGCAGAGTTCCCTCTGGACTCTACAAGTAAGCCCTATAAGTACAGGAAATGACCTTTAGATATACTCAAGGGCTCACCAGGTTTTAAGATCCATCAATTTAAAGTCAGAGGACTTGAGATTTCCTCCTCTCTGTAGTCCTTTGTTTTGTGGTGCTAGAGACGAAACCCAGGACCTTGAGTGTGTTGCACAGGCACTCTGCCATTAGGTACAGCCCAAGCCTAGAGTCAAAGTTTCTATTGGATGAGCTGGACTCATGCCCCCTCCTCCAGATTTCTACAACAGAGAACAAGAGGCTTTTCCTGCATATAGAAGAGATATCACAAAACAGCAATATTGTTAAAAGAGACAGAGTTTTTCTAAGTGTGTCTGTAAAGTAGAACATAATATTAGAAGTCCCCAGCTTTTCCATCATCTTGGTTCCCTGTGGATGTCCAGTCAGGGAAGTGAACTGTGAATAGATGAGAAGGAAAACTCAGCTCAGATTCACTTCATCAAACTGGATCAAGCCTTCAGGGAGTCTGATGGCAGGCAGTTTATTCCCAACAAATTTAAACACAGATAATTTGGAAAAATGTTTCCTGGCGTACTACAAACCCCTGGTGCACAAAGAGGCATAATTACATCAAAACTCAAGTCGGAGTGCATGTCATTTCCTTCAAGAAGATGGCTTCTAGAGATAGGCTACCTGTGCTAGCTTAAGGACCAAGGGAAAGCACTGACCTGGTTTTAGTCATGCAGATATGGTAGAGGTCATTTGGGCTGTAAGCCATCTCTGGTCCTGGTTGTAGGAGCTTGGTATGGCCTGGCCCAACAGATAACACAGATCACCAGTCTATTAATCTCTTCCAGTTCCCAGATTTCTGAATGGAAGAACAGGTTTTTACATCTTTCCCACTGGAAAGACAATCCTGGTTTCTCTGAAGATCTGTGGAGCAAGGACCTTTGTGCTGTGCTTCCAACACCTGTGGAGGCCTTGCTGGTTCTAAGAGAGGTCTTCAGAAGCAAAGAAAACATGGCTCTTCTTAAAATGAAGGAGGAGTTTATGCTCAAGATGAACCTGAATTCTACTTAGGTGAGATGTGCATGTGTATAAAGCAAAGAAGAAGGAGGAGAAGGTGAAGAGGAACGGGAAGAGGAGGAGGGGGAAGAAGAAAAGAAAAGACAAAAGATGAAGAAAGAAGAGGAAGGAAGGAAATGGAACAGGTGTCAGGTTTCTTGAGCAATTCAGTAGAAAAGAGAGGGGCTCAAGGGGAAGGCACTGGATTTCTTCCTAGTAAGCACAAATAAGTTTTCCTATCCCTAATGAAAGAAAGAGGAGTTGATGCTACAAGCTGTGTTGCTTAACTACAGGCTATGTTCTGAGAAATGTGCTGTTAATGTGATTCCATCACTGTGCAAACACCATGGACAGTACTTAACCAACCGAAATGGCAACACCATCACTGAGGTGATAAGATCTGTGGGTCACTGTGGTATATATGATAGGTATGTCTATTATGTGGTGTGTGACCAATATAGCCCACCAATGGTTTCTATCTTATTACATAAGAAGAGAATAGAAAACTCAAGCAAGTTGGTCAGGAATAGAAGATGGAATCACTTCTCAGCCTTTTCATTAGGATCAACTACAGAAATAGAAGCTTGAAAAGATCACATAATCCAAGTCACAGCTAGCTATCGATCTAACTATTGTGCTTTTTCTAAAAACAGTCCATAAATTCTTTGGTATTCCCTTTAAAAGTTAAAGAACTGTGCACCTTAGGCTGCATTGAAGGTAGGAGCACCATGGTTGGGAAGCTGTGTGCATTAGTAGTGGTCTTGCATGCCCATATGCCCTTCACAGGGCCCAGGCCACGTTCCTGAAATCGTAAATCTTGTTTATAGCCCTGTTTCTCCTAGGGTTCCCTATGAAAATGTTGCTATCCAACAGGTTTCCCTGTGGGTTATGCAGCAGCTCCCTGGAGCAAACCCTACTTTCCAGCCCAGCTACACACTTGGCACTCCTTGAATAGCATCTAGCTCCCCAACCAGGGGGTCACCATTGTCCTCCACTGCCACTCTTACCACAATGCCATGTCCCAAGAATGTAGTAGTGCAGGCATTTAATCCCACCACTCAGGAGGGAGAAAAAGGCAGACCTCTGTGATCTATATAAAAACTTCAAGGTCAGTCAGGGCTACACAGTGAGACCCTGGGGAAGGAGGAGAAGCCTAAGGATTGGATAGAATTCAGCTATGAACCCAGGCAAGTCAAGGTTAAAGGTGTTTGGAGGTAGGAAAGGGAAGGTATAAATGATGTAATTGCATTACAATCTCAAAAAAGTAAAAATTAAAAGGCTGAAAGTGCCAATTGTAAACAAGGTTCGATGAGAGCTGAAAGGAGACATCTGGAAGGTCTATAAGCAGAGTGTAGGCTTAGGCAGCTTTGCAATATGTGCCTGTAGTCTGGTGTGTCTTTGTATGCACTTTTTCTCTCCTGGGGAGTTCTCACAGTCATCAGGGTTCAGGTTTTACCCATGCTGGCATAGAAGCCAGGTAGATTTGCTATTAGTGTAGGGTCTCCCAGAAAGGAGTTCAAAGACAAGGATTCAAGTACAGCATGCACTGTGTGTGATTCCAGGGAGCACTTAGTGTGATAAGGAAATGAGATGGGGGGGGAAGGCAATTGCTACACGGTATAATATCGTGAGCCCACAAGTATTACACAGTAAATGTACAGCTGGCGGATCCATTGGACTCTCCACGGAAAGTGTACACACACTCCACCTGGAGAACCCGGTGTTCAGAGCTACGGGCACACTTGTCCTTTGGATTAGTCACTATCCATTCTGTGAAATGTTGTGAAATCATGGCGTTTCTCCCTTCTGTAGTATCCCAGCAATGTATAAACCTGAGTTTTTCTGTAGGGCAACCAGATACCTCCCCCACACCATGAAGCGTTGGTGTGAAAAGGATACAGTCAAGCCCTTGTTCTCACAGCCAAAATCTACATAAAAATAGTCCCCCACAGACTTTCTTTATTGACAGTGGTCACTAATAAGAAAGGAGCCTCATACAGGAGGTAACATGTCTGTTCTAACAGCAGACTCAGCAAGGTGTAATCTACTGCTCTGACTTTTAACGGCTACTAATACTCTGTATTACTTTTACTTGGTTTCAACTAACAAGGATCATTGTAGTGAGAGGCTGCTCATTCCTTTCCAGCCGCTCAGACCCAAAATAATCACACAAAAACTATATTATTTAAAACACTGCTTGGCCAATAGCTTAAGTGTATTGCTAGCTAGCTGTTATATCTTAAATTAACCCATTTCTATAATTTTATATTTTACCACAAGTGTCGTGGTTTACCGATAAAGTTCTTGGGGCACGTCTGTCTCCTTCAGCGGATGCATGGCGTCTCACTGACTCTACCTACTTTCTCCCAACATTCATTTTAGTTTTCCCGCCTAACTCTATTCAGCCCTATCAAAGGCCAAAGCAGCTTCTTTATTCATTAACCAATAAAAGCAACACATAAACAGAAGGACTTCCCACATGAGATCATAGCCCAGGAAATTGTTTATACAAGAGAAAGGCTTGAGTCACTAAAACTAGCTTCAGAGAGAAAAATTCTCACCTGGGCACCCTGCTGGAGTCAAAAGCAAACTCCCCAGAAGAGATTCCTTTTAACCCAACCAGCTAGATGCTAATGTAAATCAAGCCCAAAGGTTAGTGTAGCTACCAATGCTGTGTTGCCAACCACAGGGGAACTTTACAGCCACACCCCTCTGAGACATAAGGGTCTCCTTGCCAGATCCACAGGTTTCTTGTGACTCTGAAAATGCATGTTTGATACTATTGTTACCACCTGTGGGATTGTTAACTTGTCTGTATGCTTATATAAACTGAAAACTTTGTGTAGATCACCCCCTTTTTTTTCTTACCTTCGCCCTTATGTCCCTATGCTGCTGCTTCTTTTTCTCCCTTCTTTCATCTTCCCCCAAAGAATAAAGAAACATACACGTAAAACATGCCTGAGTCAGTCAGTTTGTTTTACCCCTCAGATCCTGTTCCCAAGCCAGTCTTCATTTTTCGTAGAAGTTCAATTCTGAACCCTGAGAGAGTACTGAGGCTGGTACTCAGTAGTTCTCGATATAATATCAAACCAGTTACTCTTGAAAACAATTAGGACTTAAATCCAGGAGAGAATCTCTGGGAGAAGGGGTGGGAACCAGAATGGAGAGGGAGCTGGAGTTTGGGGGGTACATGGGTGATTAGTTCAAGGATATGCTCTCAGACATAAAATCTTTAGATTCACAAATCTCCCATAAAAAATGACATGGTAGCATATGACCTTGTTGCTGGATGCAGGTGGTCGTTTGGCTTTGCCTGTCCTGTCCCTCACTTCTTTATATGTTCCCAAGAGCACTCTAATTAGCTCAAGGGCTGCCACAATTCCATTTTAGTTTCTGCTTCTAAGATATACAATACAATGATGTCTTTGACTTACGGGAAGACAGAAGACCCTGGCATAACTAGTCTTTTAAGGTATTGACATGGACTCTGGGGAAAAAAACATGTCTATCTCCAACGTAAAGAAATTCACCTCAGGAAGCAGAGGTGGTGGATCTTTTTTTTTTTTGGTTTTGGTTTTGGTTTTTCAAGACAGGATTTCTCTGAGTAGCTTTGGAGCCTGTCCTAGAACTTGCTCTGTAGATCAGGCTGGCCTCAAACTCACAGAGATCCACCTACCCCTACCTCTGCCTCCCGAGTGCTGAGATTAAAGGCGTGTCCCACCACTGTCCAGCAGAATTTTTCAATCTTAATCATCAAACAGACCATCCTTAAGTCCTATATTTCACTAACTTAGTATAACTTTCTTAGACCTTTTGTGACTTTGCTTTAAGCTTTCATGGTTTTGTTTTTAATCTGTTATTGACTTATTGTAAACTGTTTAAACAAAAGGAAGTGTTTGTATATGTTGTCAAAGTTAAGCCTAAAGGAAGTAACTCAAAATTAAGTTTAAAGTAAACTTAAAAGACATTTTTATGTAAAATCATATTCAAAATAGGTATATTAAGAAAAAACTAAGTTATGGAAATTTGAATGTTTGAGTAAAATGGGTTAAATTTACAATGCAATTGCAAAGCAGGACATCTCCAGGCTCAAGTAGTTCCTTTTCCTATGAGATCAAGGCCAGCCTGGTCTACAAGAGCTAGTTCCAGGACAGCTAGGACTGTTACACAAAGAAACCCTATCTTGAAAAAACCAAAAAGAAGGAAAGAGGAGGAAGAGGAGAAGAAGGAGGAAAAGAAGGAGGAGAAGAAGAAGGAAGCCTAAGACATTGGCCGGACAATTGCAACTGATAATAAGCCTCAGAGTGGTTATTTCATAAGTGGCTGCAGGAACTAGTGAGCAGGACCTAGTGGGTGAAGAGAAACTAGTCCAGGGGGACCAGAGGAATAGAGAATACCGACAGTGTCATCTGGCACCCAAATGTTTGGGGCTAACCCGTGTGGCCCACCACCCACTTCAAGTCTGGGTGCTTGTACACCTGCTTGGGGTCAGGAGAAAAGTAACTGAGAGCACTCTCTACCCAGGAAGGCAGGCAGATCGGGTCTGCTAGACGTTCACAGACAGGAGAGCATGGTGGATTCCCACAACCATACACAGAGACATTTCCAGGCCTCGCAGCACGCTGCATGACAGATTTAGCTTTTACTCAGACAGAAAGGGTTTATGTGTTGCACACTGCTTCCCAGAGTTGAGGTGATGAGCTCAGATCCCACCCAGAAGTCCCAGAGCTGAAAATGAACGTACCTCCACCACGTTTGTGGGAGACTTACTGCTCCCTGGGTCAGTTTCACCCACCCTGTTGCACTTGGCTTCTCCTGATGTTCTGATCTGTCAGATACTAACTCTGCAAGGAGTTATTGCTCCATTGTTCCTGTGTTCTGAACATTCTGACTTTTCTGCATGTTGTAGTTAGGGACTTTCTGCCTGACCATTAGACCATGGTTAGGTTGCCTAGTTATCTATATACACACAAAGAACTCTCATTTTCCTTACCCTATATTTACCTTGATTATTCCCTTTAATACATAGGACTTGATCAGAACCCTGTCTTGTCTCCATCTCTTGTGTCTCTTGTCCCTTTCTATTCTCACTCCTCCTCTAGGGTCTCTGTTGACTTACCCGCAGGTTGGGGCACATGTTAAAAGGCTGAGACAGGCAGAGCCAGCATCCAGGGCCTCCACAACCAAGCTGCTTGGTATTTTAAAAAACATAGCCAGGTTTTTTTTAAGGTAAAAAAAGGAATTTCAGATACACAATAAGAAAGATTCAGACATAAAAGACCTCTAAACGAGTCACAGTGTGTTTTTAAAAGGTATGTAGGCTTGGGAGAGAGGGGGAAAGGAGAATAGACAGTTATAAAAAGAAATAAATACTTTTGAAATTAAGACAAAGTCTTTAAGAGACATTAAAAATAATATAAAACAAAAAAGCCACATAAAGATGGAAAATACACAGAGTCTGGATTATGTATATTATTGTGTTTTCCTTAAAATTTTCTAACTGTTAATGAGTTAACTGCTGAAAAACATTTGATTCTGGGGTTTGCTAAGCTAAACCAACATACATATTTTAAAGGTATCTTGACCTTTAAAAATTTAAACTCAGGCCAGGCGGTGGTGGTGCACGCCTTTAATCCCAGCACTCGGGAGGCAGAGGCAGGCAGATCTTTGTGAGTTCAAGGCCAGCCTGGGCTACAAGAGCTAGCTCCAGGACAGGCTCCAAAGCTACAGAGAAACCCTGTCTTAAAAAAAATTAAAAATAAATAAATAAGAATTTAAACTCAAATCAAAATTTCAGTCTAAGGATATGTTACTTTGGAAAAATGGTTCTGCTTTTGTTTACACAGAAGATGGGAATCTGTGGATTCCTTCCAGGCTAATGTGGTTTGGTGGGACAAGACCCCCTAGTAAGAAGCCTAAGGCATTGGCTAGACAATTGTACCTAATAATAAACCTCAGAGTAGTTATTTCATAAGTGGCTGCAGGAGCTAGTGAGCAGGACCTGGTGAGTGGAGAGAACAAGCGGAACAGAAAATACTGATAGTTACACTCTAGGGCTAACCCAATGGCTCCCCATACCTGAACTCTGAAAAATTTTACTAGTTCTGCTGGACTACCATCACTAGTATGATTGAAATTCGTGGTTGACCACCTTACTCACAGGCCATAGACAGCATTTCATCATTCTGCAAATAGATCTAATGATTGGGTCCTACTGAACTAACTGACTGTTATCCAGTACTTGACCCTTCATAAAAACATCAAAGATTTAATCATAAGGACCCAGAGGAAACAAGCTCCACCTGGAGCAGAATCCAGGAGCAAATGCAGCCCTGGGAGCCAACCCAGTCCTGGGACACTGGCAGACTGGCAGACCAGGATTGGGCCAATGACCTGACTCAGAGTCCGCAACCTCCACCAGAACCGGAGTGGGACTGAACCAGTTACCTAAGTCAAAGAGAGAACAAGCTCCACCAGGAGCAGAAGCCAGGAGCAAACCCAGTCCCAGGACACGGGCGGATCAGGATTGAACCAGTGACCAGATCCAGAGTCAGGGATTACCACCAGAACAGGTCAAACTCCAAGCCAGGGACTTCTGCAAGATGAGATCCAGACCAAGATTTACAGAAACAGAGCAAAGCCAGCAGCCTAGGCCAAAGTAGGTATGAGACAGCAAATTCCAAGGGAGCAGACCAAACACAGGAGCACTGAGCTACCTCCAGGAACAGGAATAACCAATGGAGTAACTAGAACTGTGACACTGACTGTACCACGAGGAAAACCATCTTAGCTTTCGATTCACTGGCACCTAAAAGATTATTCAACAGAATCTCAGACAGCACCAAACACACCTATTAAAGGAAAAGATGAGTAGAAAAGGTAAGATCACAAGCTACACCACAAAGAGCAGCACAATACCAGTGAAATCCAAAGACCCTACAAAAGTAAGACCTGAACAACCAAATATGGATGAGCCAGAAGAAAATGATCTAAAAAATAACCTCAAGAGAATGTTTGAAATTCTTAAAGATGAAATGAGAAATTACCTTAAAGAAATGGAAGAAAAAAACCAAAAAATTGGAAGATATCAGCAAATCACTTAAAGAAAACCAAGAAAAACAACTCAAACATATAACAGAAACTATTCAGGACTTGAAAACTGAGATAGAAAAAAATAAAGAAAACACAAACCAAAGGAATTATAGAAACAGAAATCATGAGGAAAAGAGCAGGAACCACAAATGCAAGTATGAACAACAGAATTCAATAATGGAAGAGAGAATCTCAAGTGTGGAAGATAAAATAGAGGAAATAGACTCATCAGTTAAAGAAAACATTAAATCTAACAAAAGTTTAACCCAAAATATCCATGAAATATGGGACAATATATAAAGGCCAAATCTTAGAATAATAGGTATAGAAGAAGGAGAAGAAAGTCAACTCAAAGGCACAGAAAATTTATTTAACAAAATCATAGATAAAACTTTCCCTACCTAAAGAAAGATATGCCTATGAAGATACAAGAAGCTTACAGAACACCAAATAGACTGGATCCAAAAAAAGTTCTCTTGCCACATAACAATCAAAACACTAAACATACAGAGTAAAGAAAGAATAATAAGAGCAGCAAAGGAAAAAGGACAAGTAACATATAAAGGTAGAACTATCAGAATTACACCTGACTTCTCAGTGGAGACA
>PVIU01023533.1:0-25485 GCA_004026605.1 Ondatra zibethicus
AAGGGATGGACTGGGGAGAACTTGGGGGAGTGGGAGGGTGGAGATGGAGGAAGGGTGGATATTGGAGAAGGGAATAAGATATCTACATTAAGGGAGTCATTTTAGGATTGGCAAGAGTCTTAGCTCTAGAGGGGATCACAGGTGTCCACGGGGATGTCCCCAGCTAGGTACTTGGGCAGCAGAGGAGAAGGTGCCTGATCTAGCCTTGTCCCAAGGTCACATTGATGAATATCTTGATCATCACCATAGAAATTTTGTCCGATAGATGGAGATAGAGACAGAGACCCACATTTATATCAGAGCAATGGACTGAGCTCCCAAGGTCCAGTCAAAGAGCAGAAGGTGGGAGAAGATGAGCAAGGAAGTTAGGACTGTGAGGGGCTGGTCCACCAACCGCGACAGTGTGCCTGATCTAATGGGAGCTCACCAAATCCAGCTGGACCAGGACTGAATGAGCATATGATCAAACCAGAATCTCTGAATGTGGCTGCCAATGGGGGCTGACTGAGAAGCCAATGATAATGGCACGGGGACCTATCTCTTCTGCATGTATTAGCTTTTTGGGAACCTAGTCTATATGGATGCACACCTTCCTAGGCCGGGATGGAGTGGGGAGGGCCTTGGGCTTCCCACAGGGCAGAGTACCCTGCCCCCTCTTAAGGAAGCATGGGGCGGGAGGAGGGTTAGTGGGAGTGGGAAGGGACTGGGAGAAGGGGAGGAAGTGTAAATTTTTTAAATGAAAAATAAAAGAATATTAAAAAAAAGAAAAGAAAATAACTTCTGGAGGCATCACAATCCCTGACTTCAAACTCTACTACAGAGCTGAAAACTCATTAGCAGTCAAAAAATTTGAAGACAACACAATAACATACAGGATCCAGATACTCTGTATATTTCCTGTCTTATGTGGCTTTTTCTTCTTATATTAATTTTCCTGTCTCTTTAACGACTTTATTATTTTAAGTTATTTATTTCTTTCTATGACTGTCTATACCCATTTTATTTTCTTCATTAAGCCTATGCCTTTGTTAAACACATTGTAACCTGTTTAGAGTCTTATTTTTTTTCTTTTGAATCTGTCTTTACTGCATCTCTTTATCATTTTCTGACCATATGAGTCTTTAAACTGCTAAGCACCTCTGCCTCAGCTTTGGTGGCTGGCTTCACCTTGCTCCTTAGTCTCTGAGTGACGAGCTCTAAGCTCCATGGACTTGGCTGAGAGCTGCATTTATTAACCAGGAACTACCAATCCCCAGCTATGAGATGCTGGTGCCCATGCTGAGGCAGGCAAACTTACTTAGTTTGATGAGTTTTGTTTTGTTTTAAACTTCTTAGACTCTATGTGGGCAATTCAGACTTCACTTTGGGTGCCATTTGTAGGTGGACTTTTCTGTGTCCTGGCAAACACTCCCAAATAATTACACACAAATTTATTATTAATTATAAATGCTTGTCTGCTCACTTAGGCTTGTCTACAGACAACTCTTACAACTTAAATTAACCCATTTCTATTCATCTCTGTGCTGCTCTAAGGTTCATCTATAAACTTCTCATGTTGCTTCTTATACATCTGGCTCGAGACTCCTCAGACTCTGCCCTTCTTCCAAATTCTTATGTTTTACGTGTTTGAGGGCAGTGCAAAAATTTCTATCTGCATACAGAAAACTCAAAAAAGAAATTTTAATGAGTTTTATCATGCTTTCAATATGTAAGAAATATTTAAAATATGTATTCCAGTTAGTTTCTAATAATAATAACTTGACATTCAGAAAACAGAAATCTATTAGCTTGTAAGACAGCCACAATTAGCAGATGGAACTTAAAACCATTAAGTAATTTTGTAGTTATGATTTTTTAAAATCACTTGAACTGAATCTCCATATCTGTGGAGCACACTAAATCAAATAACCCTGAAAATCAACACAAAAAAATGCATCTGATTTAGCTCTGCCACAAAATACTAACTCAATACTTTCAGTAACTAAATTCTTAGAATAATATCTTCATTAAAATATTTATTATTGCTGAGTGGTGGTGTCACATGACTTTAGTCCCAACATGGAGAAATCTCTGAATTCAAGGTCAGCCTGGTTTACAAAGTGAATTCCAGGACAGCCAAGGTTGTTACGTAGAGAAAACCTCTCTCAAGAAACCAATTATGTGTGTATATATATATATATATATATATATATATATACATATATTGTTTATACTCCATAATGTTGGTAATGTGTTAATGTTTAAAGTGACATGTTATAGTTCAATGGAACATCTAAATATAAATACTAAATATTACAATTTATTTTGTGAGTGCGTATGTATGTGTGACTGTGCATTTCCATATGTGAGCATATAGAGGCCTGAGGCTTACTTTGGTGTCTTCCTCCATTGCTCTCTGCCTTGTTTCTTCAGACAGCATCTGTCACGGAACTTTGGTCTGGCCACTGTGGCTAGGGTGGCTGGCCAGAGGGCCCTGGAATCTTTCTGATTGTGTCCATCAGCACTGGGGTTACAGGCAGGCACAGCCACATCCAGGTTTAGATTGCCCAATTTTTATGGCGATGTTGGGGATGTGAACTCAGGTCCTCATTTTCCCATTGAGTTATCTCCCAAACTCTAAACAAACAAAAAAAAAAAACATTTTTAAAGTATGTTAGAATAAATGTTGAAAGAATATTTTTTTCTTCTTGAAAAAAATTGATATGCAATCTATCATGGAGTCTTCTGTAGAGAGGAAGGAGCATTTGGTCCTTTATTAAATCTAACAGACAGAAAATAAATCTGGAAAGAAATAAAGGGATTTCCTTGTGGGGAAAATGTTCCCTCCTAAGGTGTGGACTCCATCCTACTGAGCAAGCTGGGAGTGTGGGGCTTAGGGCTGCCAGTGGAATGACAAGTTTGTCTGTGTGAAAGCCACGTGTATAAAGCCTGACTGTAGAGACTCAGTGCCCAGCAGAGACCCCAAAAGTCTACGCTTTTAACAAGTCCAAGACATTGCTGTGAAGTGACTCCTCATTCTGAAGATGTTGAGCTGAGTAGTCTCTGGGCAGTTAGTTACTTGTCCTGGGGTACATAGGTCCCCACCAACCAGAACCCACCATTCCACTTTCCCAGCCCATCTTTCGCCCACCCAGCACTGCCCTTCAGATATGTCCCACAACTCAGATAAAACTTTCCTGTCTGTCTCCCTTACTAGATCTGTGTAGACTGGAGAAAAGCAACTCAGTAGCCCCAATTTCAACGCTCGGGATAGAAATCACTCTCTGCTTGCAAACTATCCTTTGAACGTCTTGGCGAGAGTAATGGCTGCACAGCTTTATAGAGCTAGAGACAAAGGTTGCTATGGCTTTGTTAGAGTTGCTGTGTTGCTAAGCAAACCTCTGTGACAACCTGCATTCGACGCAGGTTTTCCTCCCTCGCATGACCTGTCAGGTGCAAGCAGCACTGTGGTGCATGAGGGAAGGGAGGCCAGGCCAGGAAGAAGGGAAGGTGTCCTCTCAGATGCCGAGGGCTGGAGACAGAAGCACAGGTCTGGGTCTGCGGATTCATGTACCTATGGGAGCAGCACCAGTTAACGTTGCAAATATTACTCTGCCGTCTTCACTTCTCCAAACAGCGCATATCTCTGTGATAGGGGTTACATCTAATAGAACTGAGGTGGGACAGACATGGATCTTAACAGGCAATGACCAGGACCCGAGCATGACGGACTGGCCTCAGTAGCACTCCAAGCTTGGCAATGGGAGGGAGGGTAGGTTATCTGCTTCAGCATCTGGATAATCAGATCACCAAAAAATAGACAGTGGATGTCAGAGATGAGAGCAGGTCCATATGGAGGGCAGGTCGCCTCATGCTGAAATCAAGAGCCGCATCTACCTCTTGTGGGCATGAGATGTCACAAGGTCAGCAGTTGCCTCTGGCACATACATCCTAGAAAATCTGTCTCCAAGGAGAGCAAGAAGAGTAAAGGGAGACATGATTGGCATTTGCCTTTTTTGTCATGTTGGAAAATTAACTGCCAACAGGGATAAAACTCTTAGTGGAAACTCTGACACATTTTATTTGAAAATATGCCTGCATTTAGGGGTGTGTGTGTGTGTGTGTGTGTGTGTGTGTGTGTGTGTGTGTGTGTGTGTGTGCACGCTTGTCACTTCTGGAGTCTTTCTTCTGGGTGCTGAAGTGCGGTCTGTCCTGTGCTGGCTGGGGCCCAAAGGCGTGGTTGTGGTCACCTGTTCCCTCCTCCACTTTGAGGAGTTTGAGCTAGAGACAGATGAGGGAAAGGCAGTGGCGTTTGCAGAGGCAGCATTCCTGTAGGTAAAAAACAGGAAGCTCAGAGTGGGTTCAGAAAGATCCCAGAGCAGTGAGAATTTCAGGGACCTCTTTATGTACCCACTAGTCCCTTAAGACAGAGTTCATGGCGTTAAGGCATGGCACAGTTTGGCTGAGAAGTGGAGGTGGGAGAAGCTACAAGGGCTGTCAGAACCTCATTGAACCAATTTGAGCAGAGCTGGGGAAGTTCTGGTCCACACCATTTCACTGTCTCCAGGACTGGAGGCAATCCTTTGTCCCTCCCACTAGGCTGAAGGACCTTCTCAGCTGCCCGATGGCATGTGACTGTTCTGTGATGCAGCCTGTTGTTTTCTTCTTGTGGGAACACTGAAGCAGGAAAGAAGAGGAAGAAGAAGAATCAGAAGGGAAAGGAGGATGAAGAGGAGAAAAGGGAAAAAGGAAAGGAGGGGAGGTGGGCAATCAGGAATAGGAAGAGGAGGAAAAGGAAGGGGAAACAAAGACAGATGGGACTCCAATATTGCTGGAACTGGGGATCCAATGTGCCCACACGCAGGATCCCCAGTGCCTGTCCTGAGCAAGGAGGAAGGATGTACTCAGAGGCCTCAGTTTCCCTGCGGAAGGCCTTTGTGCTCTGCAAGGCCAGGGACCTGCTGGCAGTACCTCCGTGGTACTTTAGAAGTTCTTGGACTCTTCTGAAACAACTTAGGGACTCCTGATCCAGATATATTTCTGAGGGTCTCCAGGAGCCTGTAGCAGCCTCCCCCAGTGGGGCTGTCCTCTGTTTGCCTCAGAGGAACAGCTGATCATGTCTGGAATTGAGTTTTACTGGCTAATGAAGCTAAGAAATACTGGTGGCCACTCTGCAGAGAGGCCACCACAGTAACCATGCTGCAAGGAAGGCGCATTCATCCCTTTGTGTCTTTGGCAAACATGACTCACTTCATTCCCTTGCCAACAAAGTAAAACATTCAGAATTCTCCACACATGGGGAAGAGTCAGGGATCCGGCTGTGCCTTATGGTTGTTTCGGTAATAACCGAGTGAGATTTCCCCCAGACTAAACAACACCATTTCCTGTCCAAAGGTTTCTTAGTGTGAATGATCCTTAATCACAAAATAATGCAGTCTTTATTGAGTCTGCAAACAATGATGCCATGAATGTGTCAGGACTGGTGTGTTATGGTTGTGTAGATACAGCCGAACCCAAAGACTCTGGCAAGGCTCTGACCTAGCTCCCAGAGCCCGCTTTTCTCATTAAGCCCCTAGCTTTGAACACCAGATGTTTTACACTCTCTATGTCTTCAACTTCTCTAACAAATATTTAGCAGCTTAGCCCTCAGTTCAAGATTCTGAAACTGGTAAGCCCATCTGAGAATGGAGTCACAGCTGAATGGAGATGTCCTAAAAGATGCAGGAACAGAAACTAGGTTAGCCAGTCCTGTACATGCTGAGCCTAGGGACCTAGGTTGACGTGTGTTTATTGTGTGCAGCAGAAGGATGGATTCTGTTTTCGTATCCAGTCTGTTAGCCTGTGTCTTTTTATAAGTGAGTTGAGTCCATTTATGTTAAGGGATATTAATGACCAGTGATTATTATCTCCTGTTATTTTAGTTTTCATTGTTGGTGATGTTATTGTGTGTTTTTTTCTTCTTTGGGATTTGCTACTATTTGTGTCTGTGTTTTTGTGGATTTAGCCAACTTCTTTGGGTTGGAGGTTTCCTTCTAGTACTTTGTGTAGGGTTGGGTTTGTGGCTAGGTATTGGTTAAATCTGGTTCTGACATGGAATATCTTGTTTTGTCCATCTATGGTAATTAAAATTTTGTTGAGTATAGTAGTCTGGGCTGGCACCCATGGTCTCTTTATGTCTTCATAACACTTGACCAGGACCTTCTGGCTTTCATTGTTTCCATTGAGAAGTCAGGTGTAATTCTGATAGATCTGTCTTTATATGTTAATTGGCCTTTTCTTTTGCAGCTCTTAATATTCTTTCTTTTTTCTGTATGTTTAGTGTTTTGATTATTATGTGGTGAGGGAACTTTTTTTTTTTGATCCAGTCTATTCGGTGTTCTTTAAGCTTCTTGTATCTTCATATGCATATCTTTCTTTAGATTGGGAAAATTTTCTTCTATGATTTTGTTGAGTATATTTTCTGTGCTTTTGAGCTGGACTTCTTCTTCTACCCTATTATTCTTATTTTCATGGTGTCCCATATTTCCTGGATATTTTGTGTTAAGCTTTTGTTAGATTTAATGTTTTCTTTGACTGCTGAGTCTATTTCCTCTATTGTATCTTCAGTGCTTGAGATTCTCTCTTCCATCTCTTGTATTCTGCTATTTGTGGTTCATAATGTCCATTTCTATAATATCCTCGGTTTGGTTTTTTTTGTCTCTGTTTTGGTTTTCATGTCTTGAATTGTTTCTTTCATCTGTTTGATTGCTTTTGCTTGGTTTTCTTTAAGGGATTTGTTAATTTCTTCCAACTTTTTGTTTGTCTTTTCTTCCATTTCTTTGAGGAAATTTTTTCATTTTCTTTTTAAGAGCCTCATGCATTCTCCTAAAGTTATTTTTTAGGTCATTTTCTTCTGCTTTATCTTTATTTGGCTGTTCAAGTTTTGCTGTTGTAAAGCCACAGTTTTTATTGATGTCAAGTTGCTCTTTGTGGTGTTGAGTGTGTTCTTACCTTGTCTAGCCATCTTTTCCTCTGATTGGTGTAGTTGGGGCTGTCTGTGTCTCTGGTGATCAATCTTCCAAGTGCCAGTGGATCCAAGGCTCAGATGGTTGCTCCTCGTGGTGCAGTCAGGGCCATGGTTCCAGTCACCCTGGAGGTCACTTGGTGTTCCTGGAAGTTGTTCAGTGTTCTTAGGGGTCGCTCTGCAATACCAGGGGTATTGCGCCTGTTCCCATTGAAGTTGTTTGCTTGGGGCTGCTCTGGCAGAGGTCACTGCCTTGGGCCTGATCTGGCAGAGGTCGCTGGCTCAAGCCTGCTCCAGTGAAGGTCACTGGCAGGGCGCTCAGGCGACCTCCTTTGTCACCTTTGAATTATTTTGATGGGTTTTATTATTGCACAGGCTTCTGTAGATGTTCACGTCTATTCTGTTTATAAGGTGGAAACGTTACATAATAGTGGTGATACCATGTTGGTAAGTGTGAATTAGCATTGTGGGAGTGTTTACACCATGGAAACTGGCAGATGTCACAAGTCAGTGTCTTTCTTTTTCATTTGGATATGCCACTGTCAATGGTTCACTAGAAAACCACTACCCATCTCCAGATGTACCTATTCAGAGCAGGGGAAGATATGTGCGAGAACGGAGCAAGCCTCCTTGCCAGTCCTGAGACAACGCTTCTAAAATATTCATCTTCAGCCCATGTGTATGTGCTGCCAAGGGGAACTGACTTCAGGGGATTTCTCCATCTCCACATTCCCAGTCTGGGTCTCATTTTGCTGTCATTTGTCCTTTCCTGAGTCATCAGGACTTCTTGAGTACAGTGTGGCTGCTCAGGTCTGTGGGGAGGGCTATTTGTCGTCATGCACCTGTTTTTATTTAATACTACATTTCCTTAAAACATCTGTCTAGATGCCTTCAAAGTGTCCAGGTGAGCTGGGTGTCACTTGCCCCCTCTACATGGCAGCCTGGGCTCTGGAGACACAAGCAAGTCAGGCAAGCATCAGAGAACATGTTTGGAATCTCACATCAGTTCTGAAATAATGAAAATGCTGTCCTAGTTTTAAGAAGGACCTAGGTTTTATCTCCATATATCAATTTTTTTGAAGATGTAAGAACATTTTTGAAAATCATAGGGAAAAAAACCACTATATTCAAGCAATATGCATATGGTCCTGTGAAAACCTTCTTTAGAAGACTGGAGCAACTTCATGGTGGCTCATTGTTTTCTTTGAAGAGTGTTTAGTGCTTGTTTAGAGATCGGTATGAACTGATGACAGTATCACCCTGTCACAAGTTCTCTAGCATATTTAATGTTTGATATCCAGGCACAGTGCTACATACTTATAATCTTAGCATTTGGAAGGCTGAGGCAGACTGGGGTTCAAGGCCACCTTGGGTTGCATAGGAAAATACTGCCTCAAAAATTAAGCTTGGAAGTCACTTTTGGCAGTGGTGTAGGAGGTCCTTCTGTATTTGGGTTGCTTTCATTGGTTAATAAAGAGACTGCCTTGGCCTTTTGATAGGGCAGAACTTAGGTAGGTGGGGAAAAGAGAACAGAATGCTGAGAAGAAGAGACAGAGGCAGAGAGAGCTGCTGCCATGAAGCTGCAAGGTCAGACACACTGAATCTTTCCCGGTAAGCCACGACCTCGTGGTGACACACAGATTATTAAAAATGGGTTGAATCAAGAGTGAGAGTTGGCCAAGAAGAGGCTAGATATAATGGGCCAGGCAGTAAGTTAATTAATACAATTTCCGTGTGGTTATTTTGGGTGTAAGCTAGCCAGGCAGGATGGAACAAGGGTCCCAGGCTGGGAGCCAGGCGGCAGGACGGGGCCACAGCTCCTCATACTACATGGCAGCACCTCATGAGAGATGTCTGCTCTGCTCACCACTTCCTAAAGGTCCTCTCTTTGGTTTCCATGTGTCTCTTCTCTTTTTCACAATGAGCTCCAAATTTAGTACACACCCATCCTTTGGACTCAGCTGTGGCCCTATAGAACTCATGGGGCACTTAAAACTGCTTTTCTTTGCTCCTCATTTTGTTAGTTAATTTCTACTGTCCATACATTTATATCGGTGTTTACACAAGGGAGAGCAAGCAGTGTTCCTCCCCGGGTCTCTGCTTCTGGGTCTCTGCTTCCAGGCTTCTGCCCTGACTTCTGTCCCTGACTTCCTCAATGAAGTCATGTGATCTGGAAGCTGCCTTGGGTCAAGGTGTTTACCACAGCAATAGAAAAGTTAGGATGCAGCCTAAGAGTTTCTAAGGCATCTGATTCATTTGAACAATTTTACATTTCCATCCGTACAAGAGCCTGCTAGTGATGTGTGGCTCATCAAACTGGAGTTTTTATACTTTCTATTATTTTGAAGGGAAGGGCAAGTTTCTGCTGAAACTTGAGTTGTGAAAATTTTGGGCTTACTGAACACTGGGGGAAAACTGTAATTATAATAATCACTGCATTGCTTGTATCAATAGCTCCACATAAAAGAGCAGATGACCCATGGAACCATGGGAGACAGACTCCGACATGGTGGACTGTGAATAGGGTGCGTGTTAATGGCAAGGGCATGGGGCTCCTGGGTGGTGGTTAAGTTATGCGCAGAATTTCCCTAGCCCTAGTGCATGGATGATGCTGGTGACAGCTGGCCATGCACAAGGCATTCCTCTCTCTGTTAATAATGGCATCAGGATTACATCTCACACCTTGGTTGATTTCAGCCTCTATTTCCAGCTCAGTGATTTGGAGGTTCTCCAGGTTAGCAATCTTGTCAGCATTGACCCGAATAGTTGTGTCTGAGTGGGTTGTTAAAGCTTACAAAGGCTCCTGTGTTGATGACTGGTTCCTAGCTGGTGGCACTATTGAAAGGCAGAATCAGGATGGTGCTAACTTCATCAGCTGGTCAGTATATCAATGACTTCTTAGCTGAATGGATTCTGCTGGTCCTAGTTGGGAAAAGTAGGTCCTAGGGACGTGACTTGAGGGTTTTGTCTTGTCCTGGTTGCTGCCTCTCTCCTCTCTTTGCTTCCCAGCAGCCATGAGGGAAGCATGTTTTCTTCTTCATGCCTATCCACAATGATGCTTGTGCCTCACCATAGGTTGCAAATTAAGAGAGCCAGGTGACCATGGGCCAACCTCTGAAACCACACTCTAAAATAAAGCTTTCCCCCTTGGTTATTTTGCTCAGGTATTTTATTACATGTAATTTTGCAACAAAAAGTGACTTACAGGACAAGGAGTAGGTGGAAAAGAATGAAATTAAAGTCTAAATCTGCTAGACCCCATATGAAAGCAATTGTGTAGTAGGGATACCTATCTGTCTGGAAGAGGTGTTGAAGTGCTAATTAATGGGACGTGGATGAATGACCAGATACACAGAGGTGCTTATGGCAAAGTGAGTGTTAACTTAAAAGGATATCATTCATTAATTTATTCAGTCACTCAACAAGTTTAATTAAGTATTCACCTTGGGCTTGGCATGAGTATGAGTGTGTGTCTGTGTCTGTGTATGACTCTTTCTTTCTTTTTTTTTGTATTTTTTTTTGTATGACTCTTTCTATGTCTGTGTGTGTGTACGTGTGTCTGTGTCTGTCTCTTTCTATGTCTGTGTCTGTGTATGTTTGTGTGTGTGTGTCTCTCTGTGCATGTCTGTGTGCCTGTGTCTGACTGTGTCTGTCTCTTTCTCTGTGCATGTGTGTCTGTGTGTGTCTATGTCTATCTGTCTTTCTGTCTGTCTCTGTGCGTGTGTGTGTGCTTGCCTCTCTCTGTGTGTGTGTGCACGCACGTGTGGGTTGGTCTGGGCTACTAATCCACAAGGTCCACAGACACAGCACACAGTTACAAAGATCTAGTGGAATCTTGCTTCTGTTCAGCTGTGCGATCTGAGCTGCTTAGTCTCTGCCCAGTGAGATGTCCTGTGGGGACAAGTGAAGTAAGGTGGAAGGCACCACACCTGGTGCGTGACTGTGAGAAACATTCAACTCTGAAAGGCCCCTCCCCTCTCCCAGGAGTGGAAGCTTTCCGGGAGGAGGTGGCTGTATCCCAGGAAGGAGGTGGCTGTATCCCAGGAAGGGTTTGGGTGGCTGTATCCCAGGAAGGAGGTGGCTGTATCCCAGGAAGGGTTTGGGTGGCGGTGCGTGGCACTCCCGGATGCTGTGAGTGTCTGTCTGTACTGTGTAGAGAAGCACCCTGAATTTCCCATAAGATGCCTGAGTCATGATTAAAGTTCAAGGGCTCAGATACCATGGGTCAGTAAACAGCTCTGGACTGCTGCTCTTTCCTAGAGCTTACGGTTCAAGAGGAACAGGTTTGAGCCATGTCTGATGAAAACATCAGGGACAAACACAATCTTCAAAGTCAGCCACATGTAAAATGAGGTGCCAGGAAGGACAGCCTGTGGTTATGACTACACTCAGCAGGGATGGGCAACATTTGTAGCTGCCACTGGTGACTCCTACTCCAGCAATCCCCACGTTGAAGCCCCGGACCAGAGGCTGGCGGTAGGTACTGCATGTAGGCAGCCCACAGCCCGCTGCGGCTCAGATTGTGGCAGAGCTGTTCTCAAAGCCTCTGCCTATACTGTCCTCTTGCTCAGGTCTGTAAGCAGTACACGCAAGTAAACTGACCTTCAAATCCCTGTTACAGTGAACCTTCATTCTGTTTACCACCCTGTGAAAGTCAATCCAGGTTGTAATCTACTCTTTAAGATCTCTCACCACCCTCCAAGTCAGATGGGGAAGGTACAGCTGTTGTTGGTCAAGCCTGAAGCAGAGGCACGATGCTACAATGAGGTGAGCAGATATGGGTCCCTCTTGCTCTGTGGCTTGTACAACCATAGCAAGTTCCTCAGACTTCAGGTGACTAGGAGAAAGTCTGAGTCTCTTGTACTGGTGACATGATAGCAGTTTACAGTTATCTGGTTATGAGGGCTCCACAGATTAACTTCTGCAGCCGGAGAAAGACAGGAACCAGACAAAGTCCCCAGTCAGGACTTTGAATCCTGGCTTCAAACTTTCCAGAAGCTAAACTCAGGAGGTCTCACAGCTCCTCTGGGCCCTCGCCCTTCCAAGAGGGAGTGCAGTGAGATGCCTGTCTCAAGGTGAAAGGAGAGGAGAGAACAGTTGGATAGGAGATAGTGGAGGTTGGGGGCCCAGTTTAGGTCCCTGGGGCCATGCGTGTCTGTCTGAAAAAGCGAGCATCCAGGCCCATGGGAAGCAAGGCCTGTCCTGCTGTACTTGATGCCACCACTAGACCATCCTTTCAGGACTCTTGTGCTGTATCCAGAGCAGGAAGGGAAGAAGGTTGGATAGCAGAGCACAGACATGAGACTCTTCTTTCCCCATCCCTTCCTCCTGGATTAAAGCAATGCGCCGATACCTATTCAAATACCAGAGTGCCTCAGCAGCTTCATCCCTTTCTTGAGTTTTAAAAATTATTTATCTTACATGTATGAGTGCTTTGTGTGGTGTATATTTGTACACCATGTGCATGCCTGGTGCCCACAGGGGCCAGAAAAGTGTAGTGGATCCCTGGAACTGGAGTTACAGATGGCTGTAGTCACCTAACATGGGTGCTGGTAACCTTACCAAGGTCCTTTGCAAAAGCAGCCAGTGCTCTAAACTGCTAAGTCATCTCTCCAGCCCTCACTTCTTTCTTAAAAGGCCAAGGAAAACCAGGAATTGGGCAATGGCAGCTGTGAACGCCTCCCTAAAGCTGCTGAGTTTGTGGCAGATGCCAAATATCAGCACCCATACTGCTACTGGGCTCACTTACTCCTCTCTGCCCCTGCTTTACCCCAGTCTAACTGCTAACTGCAAGACAACTTTGTTTTTGTTTAATTAATTTGGGGCTAAAACAAAGTTTTGATGTACCCCTGCATCCTTAACACATGCTGATGATGGAGTAGGCACTCAGTCAGCATATGAGGTATATAAGTCTAGTTGGCACCCGGTAGATAGTTATTCAATGCCTGTTTTGTTCTAGTGTTGGGATGAGATTTTTTTTTTTTTTGCAGCTTACCTGCTGGTGAGAAATACAGACTGTTATCACAAGGTGTGACCAACTACACAGTAAGTGAGAAACAGCCTACGCAGAGAAGGAATTCAGTCAAGACTGTGGAGGAGGCCACGCTTCGATATAAGAATTCTGTGCCATTCCTGTTTATGTAGTTATTAATGAACATGTACGAAGTCATCCCTAGATGGTGTGGGGCTGCAGGACCCCAGGTGGGCACCAAGAGAAGAAGGGGTTATTATTCCAATATCTAGAGAGTCAGGGCAGGAACCCAAGGCAGGAACCTGAGGGCAGGGACTAGCGCACAGACCATGGAGGGATGCCTGTTACTGGCTTATTCCCTGTGGCTTCTCAGATTGCTTTATTGCATAATCCATGACCACAGACCCATAGTGGCACTCTCCACGGTGGGCTGGGCACTCCTATAGGCCAGTCTAGTTGGGGTATATTCCCAGCTAATATTCTTCTTCTCAAATGATGCTAGCATGTGTAAAGTTAATAAAAAAAGTGTGCGTGCATACTTATACATGAACATTCATGTGTGTGCACATGTGTGCATCTATTCATATAGCTCACAGTCTATTGAGGGTCTCAACCCATTGTGGTGGGGGAGACATGGTGGCAGGAGCATGCCCTGGAGACTATTCACACTGCAATGGACAGGGAAGCTAGCCTAGAACCTTCAAAGAGTGTCCCCTACTGACTCACAGTGAGACCCCATTTCCTTATGGCTCCACAACCTCCCAAAAGAGTGCCCAAACGAATAGAGGAACAAGCACTCAAAAGATGCATCTGGGCTGGGAATAGGGACACATCTCAGATTCAAATCAGAACACCATCTCAGATAATAAAATACCTTAAACCAGGCCAGGTTGGTGTTCTTACTTTGCAGATGGGAATATGGGAGAAGGAGACCTAAAGACTCTCCTAAATCTAATGAATCATGGTATATATGGGCCAGATGTGTTCACTAACTGGCACCCTCAGGTTCTCCTCTGCCCTTCCAGCCCTGACCACACATTAGGATTAAAAAAACTGGCCCCCGAAGACTCAGCCTCCACGTGTGGGTGATAGGCCAGCCTTGAAAGTTTTTGCAAGCTTCCTTCCCAAGCTGCCAGAGGAAAGGAAGCTGTGTGCACATATAGTCTTGCATAGTTCCTCCAACCGGTCATGGGACCTGTAAGTCTAAGGCCTAGTACTAGTGCTTGAGGCTACTGAACAAGGGAATTGCCAGGAAGAGGCTGCTAATGGGTTTGGAAGAGAATGGCTCTGAGATTCCTGAGTTACAGAAAGTGTTCTGAGCTGTGGCTATGGTGTGGGCCCCTTCTCAGACAAAGCCCAGGCGTCTGGTTGGAGGGAAGGCTAGGGGGTACAGGTTTAGGTACAAAGTCACTAAACAGTGACTTTGGTGCTCTTGGGGAAAATGAAATTGCTCATTAGGTCCAGTTCAGTCCTTACTTACTCTAGGCTTTGTCCTGTTTATGAGAGATTCTATTTCTCCAAGGCTGGAGGGAGGAATATTCTAAACACACGGGTAGAAGGAGAAGAGAGATTGCTGCTTTTGTTTCTGTCTGTTCCTTGTGTCTTCAGATGACATCATAATTGCAACATGAAAGATCTGTTCCTTGTTTTGGTGTGCTCTTGTGACTTTAAAAGGTTCTTTTGCCTTCACCATCTTTGCCCTCCACAAGGGCTTCTGCATGGCCATGCCATTCTCGTGAGCACTCGCAGCCTTGGTCTGTGTGGCCATGCCGTTCTCATGTGCACTCACAGCCTTGGTCTACATGGCCATGCCGTTCTCATGAGCACTCACAGTGAAGCTGAGTACACAGGATGAATTTGGTACAAGTTCATGTGAGATTTGATTTCAAGAATTTGGGGAACTGGAGAGATGGCTCAGTAGTTAGAGGCCCATGCTGCTCTTCCAGAGGATTGGAGCTCAGTTCCCAGCACCCAAGTCAGGTGACTCCAACTCCAGCTCCAGGGCATACAATACTCTCTTCTGGCCTTTTAGCACTTTCTATCTTTCTATCTATCTATCTATCTATCTATCTATCTATCTATCTATCTATCTATCTATCTATCTTTCTTTCTTTCTATCATCTATCATCTCTATCTATCTATCTTTCTATCATCTATCATCTCTCTCTATCTATCTATCATCTATCTATCTATTTATCTATCTATCTATCTATCTATCTATCATCTCTATCTATCATCTATTATCTATCTATCTATCATCTTTATCTATCATTATCTATCATCTATCTATCTATTTATCTATCATCTCTATCTATCATCTATCATCTTTATCTATCATCTATTTATTTATCTATCTATAATTTATCTATTATCTATCTATTTATCTATCATCTATCTATTTATCTATCAATCTATCATCTCTATCTATCATCTATCTATCTATCATCTATCTATCTATCTATTATCTATCTATCTATCATCTTTATCTATCATTATCTATCATCTATCTATCTATTTATCTATCATCTCTATCTATCATCTATCATCTTTATCTATCATCTATCTATCATCTATTTATTTATCTATCTATAATTTATCTATTATCTATCTATTTATCTATCATCTATCTATTTATCTATCAATCTATCATCTCTATCTATCATCTATCATCTTTATCTATCATCTATCTATCATCTATTTATTTATCTATCTATAATTTATCTATTATCTATCTATCTATCATCTATCTATTTATCTATCAATCTATCATCTCTATCTATCATCTATCTATCTATCATCTATCTATCTATCTATCTATCTATCTATCATCTTTTTCTCTCTACCTATCTATCTATCTCCCCTCATACACACTTTTTAAAAGTAAATCTTTAAAAAGGGGGAAGGAAAAGAGCTTGTCTGGGAGCTGCCTGCTTGCTCCTGCCCATGCATGTGTCCATTCATGTTGGCCTGCTTCTCATACCTCCCTTGCAGGCCTTTGAGCCAGTTTTGCCAACCCCGGAGGTGACTGGTGTGTTGCCTCTACAATGGTTTGACTGAGTTTCTGCTTCTTCTGCTGTCTCTCCTCAGCACTCAAAGCTGATTGTTCCCACCCAAAGCCCTTACAACCCTACTGAAAGAACTCCAAGCAGCATTGTCTAGGCACTGTCCTGGAAGTCAACTGAGGAACATGGGCATCCATGTTCCTGCTTCTGCTGAGCATCCTGTTGGGAATGCGCTTATGCTCTAGCCCTCCACACCAGTCAGAGCCCTCTGCTAGCCATGCCCCTCGCCTGCACCTCTATTCCAAAGCCAACACGCGCCACTGCTCATCGGGAATAGAGAGGGTCCTTGGAACCTTGAGCCAGGCTTATGGATGGGGCCCACTTTGTGCAAGAGCACCAGAGCATAGCATGGCACCTCCAAGACCTCAAACTCCCCCTACAGGATGGCCTCTGAGGTCCGGGCTGTTCCAGCCCTCCTGCCGATGCTCAGTCCCGAGGCTCTAGCTCATGCCTTTACCCAGGGTCGGCTTGTGTGTTCGTTTTACTTCTCTAAAAAGGAAAAATAGAGTTTAGAGAAAAGGTTATCTTGGCTCTCAGATTCTGTGGTTTGGGCCCATGACCTGTTGACGTTGGCACTGTTGCTTCAGAGTGAGGTCACGGATCATGGTGGGAGCACCCGGCAGAGGAAAACTGCTCACTTCATGACCCAGAAACAAAAGAGAAAGAGGAAGAGACCAGGGCTGCATGTTCCCTTTGAGGACACCCCACCCCCAGTGACCTCAACACCTCCCTCTAGACCTGTCTACCTCTATCCTAGTCAAGCCGTTAGAAGGAAAGCCTAGACGAACAACTGGATCCAGCTGCAGTGTGTGCCTTTTCATGCTACATTCTGTCTTCAGCTCTCATAAAATCTAATGTGACGGATTTCTTTTCTCTACGCTTCCCAAAATTCCTCCCTCATCAAATAATAATGTATTGCTGGCCATCAGTAAGTCCTGACTTATCACTTACCTCACTGCATTGCCTACTTCCTCATGTGCTTTTTATAACAAATTCTCAAACACATCTCACCCATGCTTATGTGTGTTTATATGTGTATGCATGTATATATGTGTTCATGTGGACACATATATACAGAGGCTGGAGCTGACATCAGGTACTTCTTTTGATTGCTCTCCACCTTATATATTGAGGCAGGATCTCTCACTAGAACCCAGAGCACCTTGGTCTGACTAGTCTAGCCAGCACTTTGCTCTGATTATTCCCCGTCTCTGCCTCTGTGCCCTGAGATTGCAAACATGCTGCTTCACCTGACCATCACTTACTTGGGTACTGGAGATCTGAACTCTGTTCTTTACACCATGTGCCAAGCCCTTTATCCACTGAACCACCTCCCTAGCCCTTGTAGCCTGTTTATATCCATGAATGACACATGATTTTGTATTATGTACAGAACCCCAATACTTTAAACATCAGTTGAGATGGTGACAATGATGTCACACTTATTTTCCAGAATTAACTAAAACATTTCTGCCAGCTTTTCCCTAAATATTGCTTACTGGAAAACCCTTGTACAGTTCTCTTAGCAAAGTATGTATAACTTAGATGATCCCCAAAGAACATTGTTCTCTAGATGGAAGGTAGAGCTGTCATTAGGATAGCATCTGGGGCAGACAGAATGTGAGCAACCCAAGAGACAGGTCCCAGCAACCCTAATGAGAGGCCGACAGGGGCCTCTCCTTAGTGCCTCTCAGCAGCACAGCCTGGTGCAGAGAAGAAAGAACTTCCCAGAGTCCCAGATTCTGGCTTACACTCCAGAGAGGACCAGCCCTCTATGCCAACGGTAGTAAAACCGACATAGTCAAAGCGTTCCACACTTTAAGGTAAACCAGGTCTACATGGTGATGTGGTCTCCACTGCCAGGTGCTGCAGAAACCTTAGCCACCATGGATGTGATTTGTCAAAGAAGGACAGACAGGGGGAGTTTGTTAACATGTTATTCAGCTGTTTCATTCTCTTCTCCACGAGAGCTGCCCTGCAGTGATTGTGCCCAGTGAACAACCCTGAAATGATGCAGCAGATCTGCAGGCAGCAGGCTGGCCACACCTGAGAAGCCTGCGTGTGGATGAGGCAGGGCGAGAGTGCTCCCAGGGCTCCCGAGGCATAGTGAGGGTGCTCCCAGGGCTCCCGAGGCATAGTGAGGGTGCTCCCAGGGCTCCTGAGGCATAGTGAGGGTGCTCCCAGGGCTCCTGAGGCATAGCGAGAGTGCTCCCAGGGCTCCCGAGGCATAGCGAGGGTGCTCCCAGGGCTTCTGGAGCTTCACTCAGCTTGCCTCTTTTTTGAGACAAGGTCTTGCTGTGTCGACTAAGCTGGCTTTGGTTTCTAACTTTCAATCCTGCCTCGGGCTCCCAAGTGCTGGAATTAAAGGTGTGTTCTTCTGCACTTTTTAAAGCTTCAGAGTGTGGGGCCTAACGAAAAACTCAACAACAGGTAAAAACAAAACCGGTCAACACTACTCTGGGGACACGCAGTTCTCTCAGTGAGAGAATGTGGGAACAGGGCCCCCACCATCAGGATCCCAAGCCGCCCACGCTGGATGCCCTCCGCTTCAGCTCTCCTTCCTGCCTCTTGTGGATGCTGTGCAGATTCAAAGAGGTAAATAAGTAACAGCGGCTTCCACTTCATAGGGTTCTCATCATAGTCAGTTCCTACTGGTAACTTAGGTTAAATGTGGAAAATCCACTGACCCCCTGGGCTGCTGAAGGGGTACCACGACACGGGTACATATTTCTGATATTTCTGAGAAATTTCACTCATGATGTGTTCTTTTCTGAGTGTTTGGGGAATTTTCATGAATTGTTTTGGAAAGTTATGTGTTTGAGGGTTCTTTGAAGTTGAGGTCCTCCATGGGTACTCGTTCTTGCTTGGTTCTGAATTTCACCAAACTGCAGCCACTTTAAAGCAAGCTTCCAGCCCAGCTGTCCATGTCACACAGGCAGGGCGGTTTTATCACTGTCTGTCGTATTCATTTGAGACAGGGTCTCTCACTGAATGTGGAGCTAGCTAGACTGGAAACAGCCAAGCCTCAGTGATCCTCCTGTCTACAACTGCCAAACAATAGTTATAAATATGCATGAAGCCACACACTCCCCCTTTTTAAGATAAGTAATAGGGATTTGAACTCAGATTCTCATGCATGGACAGGAAGTTCTCCTGCCCGCTGAACCATCTCCCCAGGCCTTTTTCTTTGTTTTTACTTCATGAGGCATACTATTTGTGCATCTTTAAGGGGTACACTGTTGCAATGTGATGCATGTGTACAACATGTAATAATCAAAACAAAGTGATAAATATGCTGGGCTCTGCAAACATTAATCCCTTTTACGGGTCTGGAATTTCCTAGCCTTTGAAGTGTAGATAGCATTAGACCTACAGAAGAAGTGTGTGGACAAAAGGAGTGAGGAAAGCTAAGCCTTAGCACCCACCCAGATCAGGGTTTAGGTCATAACTCGCCTCACTCAAGGTGCTGCTCAGGAGAGAAGTCTAGCTTCAGGGAGGCCACAAACAAGAGGCTTACAGGACACCTGTCTTTTCCACTGGGGAAGTTTCAATTAGTCTTGAGTGCTCAGAGGATTAGGATGAACCCAGCAAACAGCCTTGGTCTTCTTCAGCACTGCCCACAGAGTGCAGAATGTAATCCATCGTAGCACAGCTGATGGGTCAAGCCAGAATATGTGCAATGATGTACACAGGCATCCAGAGGAGCAAATAAGGAAAAACACATTTAAAAGAATATTAATATCATTATTACATCCTTGACTTTTGCAAAGAGCACTTTGATGAAATATAAATTTTTAATGTTTTTAATTTTCTGATGTGATTGCCTGCCAGATTTCTAACTACAGAATAACCAACTGTTAAAAAAAAAAAAACCCAACTCATTCTAGAAGAGAAAAATCCAGTTCTGGAAAGCAGCCTGCCTGGATGCATTGCTTTGTCTTGCTGTGCTTAGGAATGCTGTTATTGATCACTAAGTGGAATTTCCAAACCAGGGAGTTTTATAGAAATGTGGAAAGTGGGAGACAGGGATGGGGTAGGAGGCGATGAAAAGGTAACTTATAGAACAAACTAGAACAATAACTTTAGTGGTCTTCATCCATCCCTGTAAATCAGCAAATCATGCCCAGCAGGCTAGGCTGCTGCAAGGGAACTTGGCCTCATTCTGTTCCTACTGGGAGATGTGACAAGTGCTCGGACTTGTGCCACGCTATGCATTTGGAAGGATGATTGCTTTATAAAACTCACTCCATGCTTCGCACTGCTCCAGCAATGGAAATACTGAAGAACATTTGGACCGATTTAAATTAGAAGCCCTTCTACTACTTAGACACCCCTTCAAATGAGCCTGTTGCCTGCTTAAGCCAGCTCTGGTGGTAGGTAGAATCATTTTTTCCACCCCAAAAAAGGATGCATGGGAGGCTTGGGGACCCCTTTCTAGAGGAGCATGGCCGACAAGAACCTGAACATACTCAACTGGCACTGAAGAGATCACCCTTACTCACTGAAATGTATTCATTACCGAGCTGTCCTGAAGTTAAAGGGTGCATAGCAGCCCTGGAGGCAGTGAAAGCAGCAGTCCTGGTAGGTAAAGGAACACCAAAGCCTACTTTTGCCCAGACAGTGTGAGCAGACCCTGGGAAGAGGAAGTTTCTGTTGTTTTTGTATAGAGTTCTGAGGACAGAAGATGAAGCTTAGGTCTGTTCCTGGGAGCATCTAAAAAGAAAGCTCCTGGAGGGGCCTGAGTTCTACAGCCAGGGCTGAAATACAGAAAAGGACAGGAAGTAAAGAAGCTGTGTCAGCTGTGAACTGGGAGTGGGGAAATAAACCCCTCCACTCTGGGAATATGTAACCCTGAATCTAAACCTCCCTGCCTGTGTGACATGGACAGTTGGGCTGGATGCTCGCTTTAAAGAGTCTGTGGCTTGGCGCCATTTAGAACCAAGCAAGGGCAACTCCCCATGGAGCAACTCAACTTTAACTTCAAAGAAATCTCACTCAGATAACTTTCCAGAACAACCCATGAAAATTTCTCAAACACTCAGAAAAGAACACATCACGAAAGAAATTCATCAGAAATATCAGAACTATGCACCCATGCTAGATCCTCCAGGTATGGAAGGTGTTAGGCATGAAAGAATTCATTTGCCATGTTAAATGACAGACATCATGATGCCAGCGCTGTGGTGGAGCTAGGGTGATCAGGAGTTGACAGTCAGCTTCAACTGTATAGCAAATTTGAAGCCAGCCTGGGCTACAATGAAACCCTGTCGCAACAAAGCAGTGGGAGTTGAACATAATGATGGAAACTGACTTGCCATTTAATTTAAACCAAATTAAATGCAGCTGATAAGAAAAAGTGAATGGAATGCAGGGAAATCCACAGAAATTAGTTAAATAAAACCTGAAGAAGGAAGAGTGAGAACCACGTGTTGAGGCAAGGCATGAAGCAAGAAGGCCTGACTGAGGCCTCTTTGCCCACAGGTCAGTGTAATACAGGGAATGGGAAGAGGCACCATCAAAGCACAGGCTTTTCAGAGGTAACAGAGACCTTAATACTTAGAGACAGCAATACGCCTCATGGATTCTAACCAATGGGGACAGGGAGAGGATGGGAATATCTGTGTATTTGTTTGTGTGGTGTCTGTATCTGTTTCTGTGGATCTGTGCTTGAGTGTGCCGAGGCCAATGTCAACCTGGCGTATCCTTCCTCAGACTCCCTCCATTTTATTTTTTAATAAAGGTCTCTGTCCTAGTTAGCTCTGTCCACTTAGCACAGCCTAGAGCCACTTGAGAAGGCACTCTCAACTGGCGGACTGCCTCGATCAGATTGATCTGTGGAATGCCTGTGAGTGACTGTCTTGATTATTAATTGATATAGGAGGACAAAGCCCACTGTGGATGGTGCCATTGGTAGGCAGGTGGTCCTGAGCTATACAATTAAGCTAAGCATGAACCTGAAACTGTGCAAACAAACATGTTCCTCTATGGTTGCTGCTTGAGTCCTGCCCTGACTTCCTTCAGTGATGGAATACAACCAGGAAGTGTAAGCCAAATGAATGCTTTCTTTGAATAGGTTGCTTCTCTATAACTAGTTGCAATGATCTCCCTAGCCTGGGCTCACCAATTAATTTGGATTGGCTGGCCAGTGAGCCCCAGAGATCCTTCTACCTTCACTTCCTTAACATTATTATTATAGGCTCTACCACTGTGGTCAGCTTTTAAAAACTGTGGGTTGGGTAAGAGACTCCTCTTTACCTATTGAGCCATCTCTGCAACCTTCAGATAGATTTTTAAAAATTACATTTAAACCAAAGAAAACCAAAAGATCTTAAGCTAGGAAAGGGCAGCTCATACACAGTGCTCTTGTGTAAACCAGATTCAGTTTACCCAACAGTGGTTATTGTGGAAAGAACGGCCACCCCATCTTACTTCCACCAGTGTAGACTAGTTTTCCTGGCCCTCATTTCTGCCCACCAAGTGAAATTTATCCCTGTTGTCACAGCTGCCAATGGCCAGTGCTTTCTGAGCATTCCTGTGGGGTTCACATGGCCTTGTGAGTATGCTGTGATTTCTTCCTGCCCTGTTGATGGGGTTACACCCCAGTTTTCACTGTTGTGCGTACTCTGCTGCTGCCGAGCTGGTGCTTCCTTTTCTCTCTTAAACGTTTTGTGTAATATATCTCCAGGAATATTGTGAGCCTTTTCTCCATGGAAAAGTAATACAAATTAAAATGTTAACCTCATGACAGTGTCTTGACTCTGTGTCCAAACCCTTACTATCACACCTTGTTGCATTTGTCCCCTGATTTTTGCTGATTTTTGTCCCTTTGAAGATTTTTGACAGCTAATTTTGCCCCTGTGTGATTCTTGTCCTAGTGAGGTGGGCACAGGTAAAAATCATGCCTAACTCCTGAGAATGACCGCATATGCCCCAATAAAAATGTGGATTTGACTTTAGAACCTGTTTGAATTTCAACATGTGGACACACACACGAGTGTTGTTGGTGAGCCTATTGTAGATAGACCTTGACAATGTGGACACCACTAATCCAGTGTTAGGAACACCAACTCTGTGGCAGCCTGAGAAGGGACAGCAGGAGCTGACTCAATAAAAGCGGGATAGATTTGGGATGACCCAGTTTTGTGGCCTTAGAGGAATGTGTAAACTATCTAACATGCTGCTTGGGCATTGCGCTCAATGGAAGTTAGTCTGATAGCTTGTAGCGCCCATGTCAGTCCTGGCGATTCCTTCCCAAACTCACTTACCCACCTTGCCTGCATGTCTGTACTTCTCTACTCTGTTTTCCGTTGTCACATTCATGCTCGTCTGTCACCCCTTCCACTGTTCTAAGCAATCGTTACCCCTCAGACACCTGTCTGTTCCTCCAAAGATCCCCGTGAGTTTTCACTGAGACACCCAGGGTACTAAGATGTAATCAAGTGAGAGGTGAAGGAAGTTAACTTGAATCAAGACATTCTAGGCCATATCCTCAAGTGGCTGGGACAAGCAGAAGACTCAAGGGACTGGTTTAGATGGAAAGGGGAGACTCTCTCAGGCTACTTACATACAGGGCATGTAAAAGCAATGATCTAGGGACTATAAAACCTTTAGATTAGGCTATCATAGTTTGCAAGTTTCTCCCAGGCATACGGGTGTATGTGTGCATGCGGACACTATGAAAACTGGGGTTTCTATGTCATTTTGGAAGGATGGTGTCCTTTTAGTCATGGATCATGAACTTAAGACACCAGAGATCAGTAAATACCCATGTTGTTATTTAGGAGGCTAAATTTGGAGATTTTTTTAGTTTTAATAAAGAAAGAGTGGTAACCATAGAAACACAGTACTGATCAATTCTGCTGGCACACAGCGCTTTCTGTTGAATGATTGGACATGCTATAGCAAGTACTTCTGCCTGAAGATCAGTCTCTTACAGGTCTAAATTATTTGGAACCATGGGAATACACTAATGTAACAGGCAATCCATTAAATAATAAGCATAGCATTTTTAATTGCTTTTATTGAGCTATATCTTTTTCTCCACTCCCCTTCCTTTCTCTACTCTCCCCTTCAACCCTTTACCATGGTCCCCATGCTCCCAATTTACTCAGGAGATCTTTTCTTTTTCTACTTCCCATGTAGATTAGATCCATATATGTCTCTCTTTGTTGTCTAGGTTCTCTGAGGTTGTGAATTGAAGGCTGGTTTTTCTTTGCTTTACGTCTAAAAGCCACTTAAGAGTGAATACATATTATATATGTCTTTCTGGGTCTGGGTTACCTCAGTCCATATCATGTTTTCTAGATCCATCCATTTGCTTACAAATTTCAAGATGTCATTATTTATTTTCCGCTATGTAGACTCCATTGTGTAAATGTACCACATTTTCTTTATTCATTCTTCAGTTGGGGGCATTTAGGTTGTTTCCAGGTTCTGGCTATTATAAATAATGCTGCTCTGAACATATAAATAATGCTGCATGAACGTACCACATGTCCTTGTGGTACGATTGAGCATCCTTTGGGTATATACCCAACAGCAGTATTGTTGGGTCTTGAGGTAGGTTGTTTCTTAATTTTCTGAGAAATCGCCACACTGATATCCAAATCAGCTGTACCAGTTTTCACTCCCACCAGCAATGAAAGAGTGTTCCCTTTACCCCACAACCTCTCCAGCATAAGCTATCATCAGTGTTTTTAATCTCAGCTATTTTTACAAGTGTAAGATGGAATCTCAGGTTGTTTTGATTTGCATTTCTCTGATGGCTAAGGATGTTGAACATTTCCTTAAGTGTCTTTCAGCCATTTTAGATTCCTCTGTTGAGAGTTCTCTGTTTAGGTCTATACCCCATTTTTATTGTATTCTTTGTTCTTTTGATGACCAATTTTTTGAGTTCTTTGTATATTTTGTAGATCAGCCTTCTTTCTGATGTGGGGTTGGAGAAGACCTTTCCCCATTCTGTAGGCTGTCGTTTTGTCTTGTTGACCGTGTTCTTTGCTTTACAGATGCTTCTCAGTTTCAGGAGATCCCATTTATTAATTGTTGCTCTCAGTGTCTGTGCTGCTCGGGTTATATTTAGGAAGTGGTCTCTTGTGCCAATGTGTTCAAGTGTACTTCCCACTATGAGGTTCAGTGTGGTTGGTTTTATGTTGAGGTCTTTGATCCATTTGGACTTTAGTTTTGTGTATGGCGATAGATATGGATTTCATTCTTCTACATATCCAGTTAAAGCATAGTAAATTTAATTAGAAGTTAAAATGTACTTGATACAAAAAAATGCAAAAAGAAATGTAGTGGCAACTGAGCAAACTGTCCTCAGTGAAGAGGGAGCCACAAGGGCAAGATCAATCCTGAGACTATGAAGGGGGGAAGATGGACAAGTGCTGGCAATTGACACTTTGTCAAGCTCTTAGGCTTTATTTCATTTAGCCCTCATGACATCCTGTAAGCACGCACACACACACACACAC
>PVIU01023534.1:0-27172 GCA_004026605.1 Ondatra zibethicus
GGTGTGGCTATTTGGTGTTCTGGGCATTAAGATGGCCTGTACAGGTAGATTCACTCCACACTGACCAAAGGTCAAAGAATTCAAGCATACTTCTGTTCCTTCTTTTAAATTAGGAGGTTTAACCTAGGGAGTGACTGCCTTCAGGATACTTGGTATAGGGTGGGTTCACCACCTAAGCAACAGAATGCTTTTCTTATAAATTAATGACTTGATGTTTCAAAGTATTGAAGCAAGTAACTGTTCTGGTTGTCCTTTGTATAATGTTAAAGAAGGCTTTTGTCTTCTTCTTCCCTTTGGTATTAGGGTATAAAAGTGTATGGAAAATCAACCCAGGTAGACTCAAAACTCAGTATGCAGGAGGCACTGAGCTGCCCTCCCATTATTATCCTATGTTTCTGTGTTTCTTTCTTATCTCTCTTCCTCCTACCTAGCTTTTTTAATCTTCATTCCTCTACCCTGGAACATTCAAACCCACCGCAGCCAGGAGTCAGGCAAAAGTCACCCCCAAAATGTGGCGGCTTGCGACCCTCCATGAAAGTCAAAACAAAATTGTATCTATATATTGAGTAGATCTAGCTTTTATTTTTTCAAAAGAATCATTCCGTAACAGTCAACTGTGAGACATTTTTCAGTAAAATTATTGAACTTTAAAAGTTAGAAGCAAAATCCCTCTGGGTTTCTAGACAGAAACAAAATGTTGTTTACAAGGGAAGAAATTCAAGCTGGCATCTGACTTCCTGTCAGCAGCAGGCAAACAAGAAGCCAGTGCAACATTTTCCAAAAGTAAAGGAAGGTTGTGGGGAGAGGTCATATCCAATAAGTTGTTCTTCAAATATTAAGACTACTCAGGAGTGTTTACAGAGGGATTTAATAAAGGATGAAGTTTATTTAACCAAGAGACAATTAAGGAAACTAACAAAAGATCTCGAGAAGGACTTAAATATATATAAATAGAAACCTATGACTGTTGAGTAGGTAGATATTATGGGAAATTAGTATATAAAAAGCATCTTTTGCTCTGTCAAAGTCAATGTACTAAAACAAAATGCCAGGAATTAAAGTGAGAAAATTCAGAGCAGTAGGTAAAAATAATTTGAAGTTGACAAAGTACTTGACATAAAATTATTAAAATTAGTAAGAGAAAGTAATAAAATTAGGTAATAATTCTAAATACACATTTTCCTAAGCACAAAACCCTCAAAAATAAGACATTTAATAATAAATCAAACAAAATAGACTTCTAAATTAATGATAAGCAGTAAATATTATTCTATATATAAAAAGACAAATCTTAACTGCCAAATTGATAGTTTTAAGTATATCCAACTGAATTATCTTAAAAGCTTATAATTGCGTATAAATCAAAGCAGACAGCTGATTTGGTTTCTTTCAATAGTTTAATTTCTTAGATTTTTCCTATCTACCCTTGCTTTTGTGTTTGCTTCATGCTCGTTAATGGAGTTTTATTCCTGAGTTTTTTCTATTGAAAATTCTGATCTTCCAGTGCATTTTAACGTGAGTTTACTCAAAAGGAGAAAAATAGGAGCATTTTTGTTATTATTTTTGAAGAAAGTAAACTCATCATGCACTGCACGTTATTTTTAAATGTTAAGTGGTACTGAGTGTTCCATTTTCATTGTTAATTATGGCAGCTTTTTAAGACTGAATACAACAGAGTAAATTATTGAACATTTCAAGTAACATCATTATCTAATGAAAATTATTTTAAGTCAATTTCCTTGTTATATAAGCATAGCTAAATCATTAATATTAATATCTAAAATTATTGCATCTCTTCTACAATGCAGATAATAGAATTAAATTGAGAGACTCTTGCAAGTAAGAGAAAAAACACTTTAGCTTCTCTTCATGACTTTTCAACTATATGCTTATACTATAAAGAAAAACTGTCACACCCAGATCATGGAGTGCTCTCAAAATCAACTAGCAGACTAAGTCCTGTATGTAAAAGCAAAGACCCTTTATTCTTACACGAGTTTGAAACTCGGACTCTCAGTGTGTTCAATGTATCGGAGTGATCAGAGAGCCCTAAACTCAGTTGGGGTTGGGTTTTTATAGTAGCAAAGATGGGGTGAGGATTTCCTAAGGGTTAGGACCCCTGATTGACTGACTTTTGTCTAGAGGTGTCATGGTGAAAAGCGATGGGTGTGTGTTGACAAGTGATCCTATCTATAATGGTTGGAAGATGGGAATTTCCTCCCTGGTGAAAAGGGGATGGATGTTTGTTGGCCTAAGGGACGTCTCTTCCTGGGTGGAGCATGTCTTGGCTTATGGTCTTTTTTAGAAGCAGGTATTGCTTCAGGGTAAACTGAGACTCAGGCCTACCTTCCAGTTGGTCTATAGAATCTGTCTTGGCAGGTGTGTGCCTACAAAAACTGGCACATATAGATGGGAAAATATATAATATATACATATAATGTAGCCAAATGTCACATTAAGTGCAGATGTCAGGACATTACCAATAGAGGAAATGGACCACTACCTGTTATTACAGTTCCTCACCCTCTCTTCTTCTGTTACAGTAAGGTTTATTCCTTAACCACAGCTTAGTCGTGATTATACTGAGTGATGTCTAAGTATCAAGAGATTTAACTGTTGAATGTTTAAAAACACTGATTGATACAAAGGTCAATGAAAGTCCTAAATACCAAGACTTCATGATTACAGAATTGCTCTTGTCTCCATTTTTCTGTCTGGATTGAGTTGGATGACTCTCCAGTTTCCTTGTAATACTAAAATGTGATAGTTCCCTGAAAAATAATACAGGAAGAAACTAAATATTGAAGTAATGTTTTGTGAGATCTTGAAGTTACCAGCAAATTAATTCATATAATCTCTATTAATGCACTTTGACATTTGCCATTCAGTAAGAAGTTAGTTTCTATGCAAAATGGGCTGAATAATTTATGCTGTTTACTTTGAATGAGATTACTCATAGGAGGCTGGAGAAATGAATCAGTACTCGCTTAGCTTCTCCAAAATAAATTGGAGGTAATTGTTGCAGTAATGCACATTAATTTAGGTCGCCAAATTAATTTCCCAGCACTCCTTACACTACAATAGTCTTAACTAAGAAACAAAGAGGACTGCCTTCTCTTATAGATACAACTGAGTTATTGACTCTGAACAGTCATTTAACTCTTTGGATATATTTGAGATAAAGAATAGAAAGCAGCCATAAAGTTGTGACAACAAGGTCATTTGTAGAGGACTTTATAGTTTGCAAAGTGATTTCTTGATCTATACTGCAAATTATAGTCTATTCTGGAAGATGCATTTGAGGCCTCCTGTGAAGCTGTTTCAGTATTGTGTGGGGCACAAAAAGCATCCAGAGTCAAGCTTCAGGCTTTAAGAGGATTGCTGATGTTTCTCTGTATGCCTTTGTGTCCATATGTAATTCTTATGCTTTTTCTTTGTTTCATTTGGTTAGGCTTGGTTTGAATTCTGGAATGTTTGCTTTTATTTTTCTGTTTGTCCTCTAAAGTGAGAAAGAAGTTGCGGTGTTGAGTGGGTGGGGAAATGAGGAGAATCTGGGAGGAGATGGGAAGAGGAAACAGTGGTCAGAATATATTACAAGTAAAAAATATTTTCTACGGCAAAAAAAAAAGAAGAAAGACGATCGGTGAGAGAGTGATTTAAAGAGAAAAAGGTGAAGGATAAAGGCCGTCAAAATTGGGTTTTCTGCAGATTGTAAGCTAGTAATAAAATTCATGAACTTCTAGCAAACATAATAATTTAAGAAAGCAATCTAAAGTTTTGGTTAAGTCAGAGTTCTTTTACCTATATGGAGCTCCTTTAATTAATTTAAAGAACTGGGGTTGGGGGGGGATGCGTTCTTGCTAGAAATTTTTTGTCAAAAACCACACAAAAACACGGTTTTTTGATAGTCGCAAGAAACGGAAATTGGAGGGCATCAAAATTTAATGTGGTAATTTTCTCTGCATATTCATTGAAGAATTCAAACTGCTATATTTATGTCTAAAATAACAACAGATTCTCATATAATGTTAATTACACACTGAACATACCTTAATAGATTAAATATGTTGATTATGATGTTCATGCTTTCATTGTCCTCTTCGAGACAACGAGGGAAGACAGAGGCTATCATTTACTCTGTCTAGCTAACGGAGAGAAGACCACTTAGACAGTTAAGCACTGAGTCGCCCGCCACTCGTAAGCCCTTCACCAGACTGAGTCCTCTTATATCGATGATAGAAGAGTTTTCCTTACAGTATAGTATTATTTATTCTCTTTCCAGGTGCCCCATAAAATAATAGCAGCGAATCGTGCATTTCTCTTTTGGATGCGGAAGAGAGAGAGGTCATTCGGAGGATTTGAGGAGAGCTCTGCGAACGGTATGGAGGAAGCAGTAGCCTAGTATTTTAGCCTTCGTCCATTTTCCTCCCGCTATTCCTTCATACCCACTGACTGCTACCCCCCGTAGCCCATTCCACGTGGTAACATCAGGACGTCCCAGTTATTGTAGATAAGGAATTGATTGTCCCGTTATAGAAAAGAGTTCACTTTTCACCGCCACACACGTGCAAAGGGACAGTTGAACGTTTCTCTAAATGAGTTGACTTATTAAGAATTTAAGGCTTGCCCTAATGACCAAGATAAATTTTACTTTGACACTGAATGATCTTTCACTTGGTCTCATAGGCTTCCTGACTGACATCTATTCTTATGCTTTTTCTCTAAGTAGCTGAGTGGGACTATTGAACAGATGGTAGGTGTTGCTGCTGGGAGTGATTTCATATCAGTAGCTGCAAGCATTTTTACGTCATTTGCTAGTGGCCTCGTGGTTCGCCTGGAGAGCGGCTGTGCCCCCTCCCCAGATGGATGCAGACAGGCTGAAGCTGAACCGCTTGGAACTGGAGGAGGGCATTCCTTTCATAGGAAATGCATTCATGCTTCCTAAACAGATTTATGGAGAGTTGCCAGTGTGTTTCCATCCTGCAAAATCACCTTAGCAACGTGGATATGAAAACAGCATGAACCTTTCCCTCAGAGCCTCCCACCATTGCAGGCAAGAGGATTTAACGACAAAAATGCCGCAAATTAATTTAATCCTCAAATTCATTTTAGGACAAATAAAATGAAAAATATTTTTTAAACTGATTTAGACATGATCATTTGAATTGAGGAACCGGTGGTCCCAATTATACCTAAGTTTTTCCGTTTGAGGACTGAGGCCTGAGAAATGAAGGAAGAAAACTGCAGCCAGGCAGCCTATTGCAAGGCTTGGGAGTGGTGCTGAACAGGGTTCTCCAGAGTGTTTCTATGCCACTGAAACCACTGTTGTTCAGAGAATACGAATCTCTATCTTTCTTCCTTGGTTGTGATATTATTTCCACATGCAGTATTGATGGTGTGGGCCGCATCTACCACAATTTCACTTAAATAGTATTTTCTCCCCAGATCTGGCACTCAGTACTGGAGTTCATGTAAGTGCCTTGTGTATTGACTGAATGGTTCATTCGGGGACTGATGAATTTTCCAGTGAGTACCTGTTTCTATTGTTGGAATCAACCCTGTGGTCAGATTGAATGTTTAAACATACTTATGCCTCTGCTCTACCATCAAGGCCAATGTAATATTTGTGTCCCCCGATGTTAATGTTAATTCATATCCCAAGTTCAAGCATCATTAAAATGCCTATATTTTTCCCTTTCTGTAAGTATACATTTGCCTAAGTCAGCTTTGAAGAAAAAGTGAGAGAATCATTTACCATATCTACTTGTAGGGTTCTTCTTTATGAACAATCAGTTTCTCCTTTAGTCAATAAATTTCGGGCCAGAAAACTGGATCCAGTTTTAAAATATGCCAATGCGAAGAATAACAGCAAAAATGACTTCTTACTGAGACTAGTACAAACTTGCAGCTCTTGATCACTGAAATATGATTCTCTCTCTCTGTCTGTCTGTCTGTCCTCTCTCTCTCTCTCTCTCTCTCTCTCTCTCTGTGTGTGTGTGTGTGTGTGTGTAGTGTGTCTGCCTAGGTAAACATATGCATGCAGGTGTACATACATGTATGTGTCCAGTCATGTGGAGGTCAGAGGTCAGCCTCAGCTGTCATCTTCAGCAGCAGCCTTGTTTGCATAGACAGCGTCTCTCGTTCTCTTGAGACTCCGAGAGGAGGCTAGTCCAGCCAGTGAGCCTGAAAGACCCCCCATCCCTATCTCATGATTTTTGGAATTCCAAGTACATATATCATCATCATAGCTTAGTATTCTAACAATAGTAATAATAGTTTAAGGTTCTGGGGATTTATCTCACTTCTTCATCTTTATGGAGCAAGTACTTTACCAGGTGAACTAACTCACCAACCCCAAATCTTGGTTTTGTTGTTGTTGTTGTTGGGGATTGGGGGTATGATTATAGGAGTGCATACTCCAAGTATTGTTTTGCTCTCTGTCTCTCTATCTTGTCTCTAGAGATGCATAACTATTCACTGGTCAAGCCTCTGGCTGTCACTTCTGATAATATCATATCCACCTCAGACTGACCTTGTGCCTTGATTCATCAGGATACAATCATCCCTGTTGCTATAAGGAGTCTGCCATTAGTCTGGTCTCATGTTAAATGACACTACTCAGTTGCTAAGTGATGCTGAAGTCCCTATCACCAGCATATTTTTCATTGTAATGTTAGTGCTGTGTTCTTTTATGTCCTCTAAACATCCATTTACCTAAGCCACTGTATGCATAGAAGTCCCCCATAGATTTTTAACTCATTAAGGGTGATAATTCTTTCAGGTTTCCAGAAGAAAATAACTATGTGACAGTAATCAAGACTGAAGACCAAGTCTCACACATGCTGGGGAAGTGATCTACCACTAAGCTACATTGTATTTGTATATATTGTATATGTTGTACAATGTATATATATGTTATATATATTGTATTTTCTTTTCATTTCTACATTGTATATATTGTATTTTCTTTTCCATTCATCCAGTCCTGGACATTTAATTTGCCTGTGTCTCTTGCTTGTTATCAAAAATACTGCAGTCAACATAGAATGGCAGTGATCTCTTTGATAACCCAGTTTCAGTTCTGTCAAATGTATAACCAGAGGATCATAGTATAATTCTTCTACTGTTTTTCTTTATGAATTATCAACTGGTCTCCTTGGTGACTATCACATCGATGCTCCTTCCATGTGCAAACATTATCTCCAAAACCTGCTGAGCATGTACTGCTACTGTTCTTTTTATTATTATTAACAGAAACTTAGTGGGGGTAAGGTGTTATCTCCCTATGGCTCTGATTTTCCTTTCCTTGATTATTTGTAACAATAAACTCTTTTATATCACTACTGCCCAGTCCTATGCTTGCACATTTGTTTCTGTTTTATTGATTTTACCTTTTTTTCTATTCTTCTTTTACTGAAAATAGATTTTTTTGTACAGTATATCCTAATTATAGTTTCCCCTTCTGCAACTCCTATATGATCCTCCCCACTATCCTGCCAATCCAAATCCACTCCTTTTGCTTTGAATTCTTGTTTTTGGATGCTACAAGTTTCCTTTACTTTGAATGTTTGAAATTCAAATTCTTTATTGGTTCTAAGACTTGCATATATTTTATTCTGCGAGTTCTTATTTAGTATGTTATTTCACTTTCTGTTCATATTCTTTTTAGATTAATGTAAAAACCATTTTTTACATTTTTTTCACTTTTTCCCTTGTTTTGGGTGTCAAGAAATACTTTCAAAGGTCAATGTCACAAAGAATTTTCTTTTTTTCCTGAGGATTTTATAGACTCAGTATTCATGCATAAACAATTCATTTGACTGAATTTTTGTGTAGAGAATAAAATGTAAATCCAATTTTATACTACTTGTGCAAACCTCATTAAAAACTAAGGTATCTCTCTTGACTATATAACAGAAGCCAATAACTAACATATCTGTCCTTTCCAGTGTATTACATATGTTATCTCTTGAGAATATAAGGATAAATTTATATCAACCAATTTCTCCTTTGTACCATTTGTATTCTTTCTCCTTTGAGTCAACATTTCAAGACCTAGTCCCCCATATTAGCAACTCCTCATAGTCCAGGTTTTCTGGGTCCTACAACTGTCTCTTCCTTCTCTTAGCAGGTCTAGTACATTCAAGATACAATTGTGTTGTTGTCTGATGGCTAAGAGAGAAGATGGAGGAAGACCCTGAGAGGGTAAGTTTGTGAAGCTCTGTCAGATAGTTTCTGAACTGCTATTTAGCAATGTCATATCAATTATTTAATAATGAGAATGCAGTTATTTTATAGTATGAGAGAGTCCAGAAGAGTTAGATATTCAAGGATTTTTAACGAACCAATTCAGACGTTCCTATTTAAATTTAGTGGTCTCTTTCCTTCCAGTTAAGGCCCTAAACTAACCATAAATAACTGTCCTTTACCCTTACAAGCAATTCTTTAAACATTTCTAGTCTTTCTAAACAGGAAGTCACGTAAACCTTCCTGGTCAATTCACCATTAATTGGCATAATATTTTTAACTATCCTTCTCCAATGCCTTGGTGAACTAAAACATCTGATTCATTTTTTTCCATCTAGTTACAATTCTTTTTCTGCCTTTTCAATTCCTGGAATATATCACCTGTCTAGTCCCATGTCAATCAGTCATCTATGAGAGCCTTAACAACTACAGTTCAGGTGATACTGAACTGTATCTACTACAGCATTTTCTACTACTGTATCAAAAACTGTATTTTCTACTGTGTATGACAGGCTCCTTATCCCCAGCTACCTGTGGCTGATACAACCCTTAAATCATCAGATTCCTAGAAAGACATTCCCAGGCTGGAGAGCAGCACCAAGATACTTTATTGATGATAGCTTCAGTGAAAAAACAAAAACTAACAAGCAAAAATTAACTAGAATTAAAAACTACAGAAAATTCAAAGGTATGTGATCTATACCCCTGAATCAAGTATTGGCTGTGTTGAAACTCTCCAAGTGGCCTTGCATTGAACTATTTCATGTATAGCCAGTAACTCTGATTCCTATCATGAGAAGAAACAACAGTTTTCTTCTCCAGAATTCTTTAAAAGCTTAAGATAAGGTGTGATTTTGTATTGGAGGAGGGCACGCTTGTTTTGTTTCCTAGCTGCCCAGCTAGCTTAGCCCTGAAATAATCACACAGAGCCTTTTCTCTGCGAGGTCTTTGGCCAGCAAGAGGCCCTGCTCCTGTACTGAGGCGATCCATCCCGAGGGGTAAGTGTGTGCCTGCCTGGCCGGCCTGATGCCCTGGGAACGGAGTACAGACCCCTTCCAATTCCCTAAACATTTCTGGCCATTCAGCAGGGCATCTCCTCTTGCTACTGGCTCTCTCTATTTACCTCATCCCATCTTGCCCCCAAGCACTCCTGTCCATCTGCAGAATCCTTAGATCCACCACCACAGCCTGCTTCACGGCAGAGGGGATCTGAGAGCCAACTCCAGTGCTGAGGGGACCTAAGAGAGGACCTAAGAACCCCCCCCCCAGTACACAGTCAGCCACAGCAAAGATTGGACCAAAACGCCAAGACTCTCCTGGCCGCATTTGAAGGAAGAGATGGACAGGCACCAATGCAAGAATTCCTCCAACAACCTGGAAAAGCAACACAATAACACCAGAATCCAGCAAACATGCAACACAAAGACTTGAACACCCTAATCCAGAATAAGTAGAAGAAATCGACTTTAAACATAACATTATGAAAATGATAGAGATCCTTAAACAGGATGTGAAAAACTCCCCTAAAGAAATGAAAGAGCAGACAAACAAAAAGTTAGAAGAAATTAATAAATCCTTCAAAGATATCCAAGAAAACAAACAAAAAGCAATCAAACAGATAAAGGAAACAGTTTAAGACTTGAAGACTGAAATGGAGGTAATAAAGAAAACACAAACCAAGGGATGGCTGGGTATGAAAAATCTGGGTAAATGAACAGGAACTACAGAGATAAGTATAACTAACAGAATACAAGAGATAGAAGAAAGAATCTCAGACGCTGAAGATACGATAGAGGAAATAAACGCATTGATCAAAGAAAACAGCAAATCCAACAAATTCTTAACACAAAACATCCAGGAAATCTGGGACACCATGAAAAGACCAAACCTAAGAATAATAGGGGTAGAAGAAGGAGAAGAATTAAAGTTCAAAGACCCAGAAAATATATTCAACAAAATTAGAGAAGAAAACTTTCCCAACCTAAAAAAGGATACTCCTATAAAGGTACAAGAAGCATACAGACTACCAAATAGACTGGATCAAAAAAAAATTCCCTTACCATATAATATGAAAACACAAAACATACAGAATAAAGAAAGAATATTAAGAGTTGCAAAGGAAAAAGGTGAAGTAACATATAAAGGTAAACCTATCAGAATTACACCTGACTTCTCTATGGAAACCATGAAATCCAGAAGGTTTTGGATAGATGTGCTACAGACACTAAGAGACCATGGATGCAAGCCCAGACTACTATACCCAGCAAAGCTTTCTTTCACCATCGATGGAGAAAACAAAATATTCCAGGATAAAAACAAATTTAAACTCAGTCTTACAGAAAGTACTAGAAGGAAAACCTCAACCCAAAGAAGCCAACAATGCCCACAGACATCTGTGTAATAACACAGACATCTGACAACCCTCCACCAGCACAACTCAAAGAAGGGAAACAAACAAACACTACCACCAAAAAAAAAAAAACCAGAATTAACAACCACTGGTCATTAATATCACTTAATATCAATGGACTCAATTCACCGATAAAAAGGCACAGGTTAAGAGAATGGATACGAAAACAGGACCCAACATTCTGCTATTTACAAGAAACACACCTCAAACTCAAAGACAGACATTATCTCAGAGTAAAGAGTTAGGAAAAGGTTTTTCAATCAAACGGACCTAAGAAACAAGCAGGTGTGGCTATACTAATATCTAACAAAGTTGATTTCAAACTAAAATCAATCAGAAGAGATGGAGAAGGACACTTTATACTCATAACAGGAACAATTCATCAAGATGATATCTCAATCCTGAATATCTATGCCCCTAATATAAAAGCACCCATATATGTAAAAGAAACATTACTAGAACTCATCAAACCCCACATACTAACATTAGGAGATTTCAACACTCCTCTCTCACCAAAGGCAGGTCAACCAGACAGAAACATAACAGAGTAATAAGAGAACTAACAGATGTAATGAATCAAATGGACTTAACAGACATTTTTAGAACATTCCACCCAAATAGGAAAGAATATACCTTCTTCTCACCATGTCATGGAACCTTCTCGAAATTGATCACATACTCAGTAACAAAGCAAACTTCCACACATACAAAAAAAATTGTAGGAACCACCTGTGTCTTATCAGATCACCATGGAATAAAGTTAGAACTCAACAACAATTCTACCCCCAGAAAGCCTACAAACTCATGGAGACTGAACAGTCAACTACTGAACCACTCCTGGGTCAAGGAAGAAATAAAGAAAGAAATTAAAGTCTTCCATGAATTCAACGACAATAAAGACACAACATACCCAAACCTATGGGACACTATGAAAGCAATGCTAAGAGGAAAGTTCATAGCACTGAGTGCCCACATAAAGAAAATGGAGAAAGCCCACATTAGAGACTTAACAGCACACCCGAAAGCTCTGGGAAAAAAAAGAAGCAGACTCACCCAGGAGGAGTAGAAGACTGCAAATAATCAAACTGAGGGCTGAAATCAACAAAATAGAAACACAGAAAACAATCCAAAGAATCAATGAAACAAGGAGCTGGTTTTTTGAGAAAATCAACAAGATAGACAAACCCCTATCCAAACTAATCAAAAGGGAGAGAGAGCACTCAAATTAACAGGATCAGAAATGAAAAGGGAGAACAACAGACACTGAGGAAATTCAGAGAATCATTAGGTCTTACTACAAAAGTCTGTATGCCACAAAATTGGAAAATGTAAAAGAAATGGATAGTTTTTTAGATAAATACCATATACCGAAATTAAATCAAGATCAGGTGAAGAATTTAAATAGACCTATAATTCACGAGGAAATAGAAGCTGTCATCAAAAACCTCCCAACCAAAAAAAGCCCAGGACCAGATAGTTTTAACACAGAATTCTACCAGAACTTCCAAGAAGAGCTAATACCTATACTCCCTAATGTGTTTCGCATAATAGAAACAGAAGAGTCATTGCCAAACACTTTTTATAAAGCTACAGTTACCCTGATACCAAAACCACACAAAGATGCAACCAAGAAAGAGAATTACAGACCAATCTCACTCGTGAACATCAATGCAAAAATTTTCAATAAAATACTGGCAAACTGAGTACAAAAATACATCAAAAACATTATCCATTATGATCAAGTAGGCTGCATCCCAGAGATGCAGGGCTGGTTCAACATACGAAAATCTATCAATGTAATCCATCATATAAATAAACTGAAAGTAAAAACCATATAATCATTTCATTAGATGCTGAAAAAGCATTTGACAAAATTCAACACCCCTTTATGATAAAGGTCTTACAGAGATTAGGGATACAAGGACCATATCTAAATATAATAAAAACAATATACTGCAAGCCGACAGCTAACATCAAATTAAATGGAGAGAAACTCAAAGCGATTCCACTAAAATCAGGAACAAGACAAGGCTGTCCACTCTCTCCATATCTCTTCAATATAGGGCTTGAAGTTCTAGCAATAGCTATAAGACAACATAAGAAGATCAAGGAGATTCGAATTGGAAAGGAAGAAGTCAAATTTCCGTTATTTGCAGATGATATGATTGTGTACATAAGTGACCCCAAAAACTCTACCAAAGAACTCCTACAGCTGATAAATACCTTCAGTGATGTGGCAGGATACAAGATCAACTCAAAAAAATCATTAGCCCTTCTATACACAAATGATAAAGAAGCAGAGAGGGAAATCAGAGAAACATCACCTTTCAGAATAGCCACAAATACCATAAAGTATCTTGGCGTTACACTATCCAAGGAAGTGAAAGATCTATTTAACAAGAACTTTAAGCCTTTGAAGAAAGAAATTGAAGAGGACACCAGAAAATGGAAGGATCTCCCATGCTCTTGGATTGGTAGGATCAACATAGTAAAAATGGCAATTCTACCAAAGGCAATCTATAGATTCAATGCAATCCCCATCAAAATCCCAACAAAATTCGTCACAAAACTTGAGAGAACAATAATCAGCTTTATATGGAAAAACAAAAAACCCAGAATAGCCAAAACACTCCTATAAAATAAAGGTACTTCTGGATGTATTATCATCTCTGACTTTATTACAGAGCTACTATAATGAAAACAGGTTGGTATTGGCATAAAAACAGAGACATGGACCAATGGAATTGAATCAAAGACCTGGATATTAATCCACAAACTTATGAACACCCGATTTTTGACAAAGGAGCTAAAATTATATAATGGAAGAAAGAAAGCATCTTCAACAAATGGTACTGGCATAACTGGATTTCAACCAGTAGAAGAATGAAAATAGATCAATATCTATTACCATGCAAAAAACTCAAGTTCAAATGGATTAAAGACCTCAATATAAATCCGACCATACAGAACCTGATAGAAGAGAAAGTGGGAAGCAGACTGCAACACATGGGCACAGGAGACCACTTCCTATGTATAACCCCACTAGCACAGACAATAAGAGCAACAATGAATAAATGGGACCTCCTGAAACTGAAAAGCTTCTGTAAAGCAAAGGACACTGTCATTAAGACAAAAAGGCAACCTACTGAATGGGAGAAGATCTTCACCAACCCCACATCAGACAAAGGTCTGATCTCCAAAATACATAAAGAACTCAAGAAACTAGACAATAAAATTCTAAATAACCCAATTAAAAAATGGGGTACTGAACTGAACAGAGAATTCTCAACAGAAGTTCAAATGGCCAAAAAATACTTAAGGTCATGTTCAACTTCCTTAGCAATCAGGGAAATGCAAATCAAAACAACTTTGAGATACCATCTTACACCTGTCAGAATGGCTAAAATCAAAAACACCAATGATAGCCTATGCTGGAGAGGGTGTGGAGTAAGGGGAACTCTAATCCATTACTGGTGGGAATGCAAACTTGTGCAACCACTTTGGAAAGCAGTGTGGCGGTTTCTCAGGAAATTGAGAATCAACCTACCTCAGGACCCAGCAATACCACTCTTGGGAATATACCCAAGAGATGTCCAATCATACTACAAAAGCATTTGTTCAACTATGTTCATAGCAGCATTATTTGTAATAGCCAGAACCTGGAAACAACCTGGATGCCCCTCAATGGAAGAATGGATAAAGAAAATGTGGAACATATACACATTAGAGTACTACTCAGTGGTACAAAACAATGACATCTTGAATTTTGCATGCAAATGGATTGAAATAGAAAACACTATCCTTAGTGAGATAACCCAGACCCAAAAAGAACAATATGGTATGTACTCACTCATTAATGGACTCTGGCCATAAACAAAGAACATTGAGCCTATGGTTAGCGATCCTAGAGAAGCTAAATAATAAGGTGAACCCAAAGAAAAACATTTATAGATCATCCTGGAAATTGGAAGCAGACAAGATCACCAGGCAAAAGTTGGGAGCATGGGGCTGGGGATGGGGTGGGAGGAAAGGAAGAGGGGGAGAGAGAAGGGAGAATGGAAAAATAGGGGAGAGCTTGGGGGAGTGGGATGGTTGAGATGGAGGAAGGACAGATATGGGAGCAGGGAAGAAGATATCTTAATTAAGGGAGCCATTTTAGGGTTGGCAAGAGTCTTGGCTCTAGAGGGGATCCCAGGTGTCCATGGGGATGTCCCCACCTAGGTCCTTGGGCAGTAGAGGAGAGGGTGCCTAAACTGGCCTTGTCCCATTGTCACACTGATGAATATCTCGAATATCACCATAGAACCTTCATCCAGCGATGGATGGAGATAGAGACAGAGACCCATATCAGAGCACTGGACTGAGCTCCCAAGGTCCAGTTAAAGAGCAGAAGGAGGGAGAAGATGAGCAAGGAAGTCAAGACAGTGAGGGGTTGGTCCACCCACTGAGACAGTGTGCCTGATCTAATGGGAGCTCACCTAAGCCAGCTGGACTGGAACTGAATGAGCTTTTGATCATACTGGACTCTCTGAATATGGCTGACAATGGGTGCTGAATGAGAACCCAATGATAATGGCACTGGGATTTGTTTCTACTGCATGTACTGGCTTTTTGGGATCCTATTCTGCTTGGATGCACACCTTCCTAGGCCTGGATGGAGGGGGGAGGGCCTTGGACTTCCCACAGGGCAGGATTCCGTGCCCTCTCTTAGGACTGGAGGGGGAGAGAGGAGGGAGATTGGGGGAACAGGAGTGAAATGGGATGAGGGGAGGAAGTGGAAATTTTGAATGGTATTATTTACAAAGTAATAAAAATCACACAGAAACTGTATTATTTAAATCACTGTTTTGCCCACTAGCTCTAGCTTCTTATTGGCTAACTCTTTTATTAATTTAACCTGTTTCTATTAATCTGTATATTACCACATGGCAGTGGCTTACCGGCAAAGTTTCAGCATGTCTGACTCTGATGGCTCCATCGCGCATCTCTCTGACTCTCCCTCCTCTCTCCCAGCATGCCATTTAGTTCCCCCCTGCCACCTAGCTAAGTTCTGCCCTATCAACAGGCCAAGGCAGTTTTTTTATTCATTAATCAATAAAAGCAACATATAGAGAGAAGGACCTCCCATGCCAATTTTGCACTGGGATTCTTTAACAACAATAAGAATAGTAATATGTTTGAAGAACAGTTATTAAAGAGATCTGTGGAATCCTGAAATAAGAAACTTGAGATTTCATTGATGCTTTAATCTAGAAAAGTGCCTGGATTGTCTGCATGTTTATTGGTTATGTTTCCAGAGTCTCTATAATAAAGAGCTGAACAGCCAACAACTAGGAAATAGGTATAGGCAAGACTTCTAGGCAGAGAGAAAGAGATATGAATTGAGATGTGCAGGAGATGTCATGGAGATTTCAGGGAGTCAGATATACAGAAAGGGAAGTCTATATTTATGTGGGGGAGTGGTTTGCAGACATGTTTGTATATGCTATCATGGTTTCTCAGTCAATGTTCTATTGACTAGAGACTTCATGACCACATCCATTCTTACAAAAGGAGACATTTAATTGGGGCTGGGCTACAGTTTTAGAGGTTTAGACCATTATCACCATGGCAGGCAGCATGACAGCACACAAGCGCACATAGTGTTGGAGAATTTGCTGAGAGTTCTACATCTAGATTTTCAGGAAGCAGGAAGAGAGAGACCCTGTCTTGGGCTATTGAAATATCAAAGCCCATGCCCAGTGACACACATTCTCCAACAAGGCCACACCTCCTCATCCCTCATGACCAAGCATGCAAATATATGAGCCTGTTGGGGTTATTATTGTTCAAGCCACTTCACATGGCCTTTAATAAATAAAGTAAAATAAATAAATAAATAGTAAGTGTTGTTATGCCTGGCATGGGAGCATAAGCCTTTGATCCTAGCATCAGGAAATAGAGGGCAGTGAATATCTGTTAGTTCCAGGTTAGCCTCATCTACATCGTGAAAGTCTGTTCAAGAATAAAAGCAAACAAAATAGTTGTGAAATCTGATCTGATTTGCAACTTCAGAAGACAGAAAAGACAAAGCAACAGATTCAGAAGAGAAACTACCTACTCAACCACTCTACAGAACAGGGAGACAATAAAACAGACTGAAGAGTAAGAACTGGAATCAGTATGCGGTTGGATATACTCAATGTCATCAACTGACATCAAAATTAATATGTAAATGAATGTGCGATCTTGTATCATTGTCTAGGATAAAAATTATGTAAATAATTGCTTTTTAATAAAGGAATTAAATTTGAGCAAAGAAAATTACCTAAAATTGTTTGTTAGAAAACTAATTCAGAATTTATTGATTTGCCATGATGTGCACTTAGACTTGTTGTGTTGCTGGCTCTGTTACTTAGATATTAATTTATCTAATAATATTTTTAACTGCTTAAAAATAAACTCCAGGGGCTGAAGAGATGGCTCAGTGGTTAAGAGCACTGACTGCTCTTCCAAAGGACCCGGGTTCAATTCCTAGCACCCACATAGCAGCTCACAACTGTCTGAAGATCCAGTTGCAGGGGATCTGACACCTTCACACCAATGCACATAAAATAAAAGTTAAATAAGCCATAAAAAATATAAAGAAATAAAAATAAACTCCACTCACCACAGTATTCATTTTTACCTCATTTTCCCCCACTCATACTGACTGTTGTTGTGGGATATTCGTACAATGTGTGAAGAAGTGTTTACTGTGATTGGTTTAACAAAGAGCTGAACAGCCAACAGGAGGCAGGCGGTATGGGTGGGACGTCTGGGCAGAGAGAAAGAGGAAGAGAGATGAATCAGAGTTTGAAGGAAATGCCATGGAGATGCAGGGAGTCAGACATACAGAAAGGTAAAAGAAATAAACATAAAGAGATAAAAGAAAGGTAAAAACCACATGCTAAAATATAGATTAATATAAGCATGTTAATTTAAGTTATAAGAGCTAGTGGTACAATCTTAAGCTAAGGCCAAGCTTTCATAATTAATAATAATGTCTTCGTGTCATTATTTGGGAGTTGACTGGCAGGACAGAGAAAACTTGCTACAGACTGTATTTCAAACAGGGAACACAAAACAGTTAAGAAAACATTCTTGCCCTGAAGGAACTCACAATCTAGTAGTATAAATAGGTATTGTAATATAATATGCAGAATAATATAATAGTCAAACATGAAATAGATACATTAACTAGCACATCCTAAGTACAAATCCTGATCCATGTTCTCAGAGGATCATGGGAGAGTTTGTTTTGATGGTGTGTTGCTTTTTCTGTAGGCAAGGGTATATATTTAATGGTTTTGTGTACCTAAGAGAAGTAGGAAATCCTAGGCGTTCACAGGGTGCTAGTAAATATTGAGTTTCTCAAATAATAATCAGTCTCCCAGGAAAAGGAGCTGAGAAGAGGGCTGGTAGATGTGAAGATTAGGATAGCTGGGTGGGAGTAAAGAAACAGAAAATGGTTTGTGGGATGAGATTATCAATAAAAGAGCCACTCCACTTCCTAGGTTATGATGCTTGCTATTCTTGAACACCACACGTCATAAAAGCCCAAGCCAGGTAAGGAAGACAGTAAAATGACAAGCAGCTGATGAACTGGAAAAAATGCAGCAGTCACTGGGCATAACTTTTTACAGTGAGCTGACGGAGTATGACATGGCCTTGTGGTTTAAGGGAGAGTTATTTAGACTTAATATTTCAAAGACGGAGCCTGCAGTGTGAGAACTAAGAGAGCGACAGTCACAAGCAGAGAAGGGGGAGGCAAAGCTGAGGCTACCCTTTTCCAGTTGACGGAGTGGAAATGCAGTTTGGAATATGAAGGAGGAACTGACTAGCTCCTCTCAGAAGCATGGCCACCACCCAGGAGCTGAGGACTAAAGACTTTCTTTACCTTTAAAAGACCCAGGTTCATGTTGATCTCTACAGCTCCTGCCCGAAAGACCTAAGGTCCCTCAATATGCATCCGGAACAGGTTGTTTACCTCTCAAGACAAGACTGACTCGGCAGTGCAACTCGAAAGAACTTACACTATGGTGTGAATTCTACCTCTAAAATAATGTGCTGCCTGCCTGCTTCATAATAAGAATTTAGGATCACAGAAGGCTCAGTCTTTTGAGCCTCAAAATATTTATTGACCCAGTTTTAGATACTACATTAGTTGTTGGAAGCTAAGGTATCTAATACCTTTGAACCTCAGTCCAGGAAGATATTTGGAAACTAATCAGGGCTAGAAAGGAATACACTGTGCTAGATGGCTTTAAAAAGTAAGCACTGGAGTTGGAGGGATAAAATGAGAGATGCTCAGAGCATGCCTAAGATGATCAAATGGATAAGGAAAATAAAATAGTATCTCTACGAAGAAGCCTTCCCGGATAAACCAGATACTGTACTTGTGTTGCTGTGGTGGTGGTGGTCATTGTTCACTTGTGTTTTCTAGGAAGTAAGATGCTGAGAGTCTCTATCTTCTGGGATGCTGCCAAGAAAATGACGACTTTGCGAAAAATGTGGATTGGGTTACACAGCCCACGTAGAAATGACAGCTGGAGCAAGGGTTTGTGGACATCTGACTGCTTCCACTTGAGTAGAACTTCTTACAGAGAAGCAAAGCAGGACAGACATAAAGAATAAAGCAAGAATGTGGTTCAAGTAAAGCCCAATATTTTGCTTAATCCAAAGGGAAAGGTATTAGGGAAAGAATATGCATCTGCACCCATTCCTGATACAAGACAGCCAGTCTTTATAGCTGCACTTTCACTGGCAATGAGTGTTCTGTGACACAAATTTTGGAGGTGGTGGTCATTTTTGAGGCTTAAGGAGGTCAGAAATATATAAATCTACCCTATCAGAGGATCTGTAGCCAGCATTTATTATCCTGCACTAACTGACGGAGGAGCAGAAAAGAGGAGACGGGAGGCCACCCAGAGTTTTCATAGGCAGGAAGTAGCTAGCACACATAGGCACTGGAGAGACAGACAGAAGTGGCACTGCCATATCAATAAGTCAGGCACTGAGCATCGCCTAGACAAGGCAGGTACTGAGCAGCTCCTATATAAGGCAGGTACTGAGCATCGCCTATACAAGGCAGGTACTCAGCATCGCCTATACAAGGCAAGTACTGAGCATCACCTATACAAGGCAGGTACTGAGCATCGCCTATACAAGGCAGGTACTGAGCATCGCCTATACAAGGCAAGTACTGAGCATCACCTATACAAGGCAGGTACTGAGCATCGCCTATACAAGGCAGGCACTGAGCAGATGCAACTGGAGCACAGGAACAGGGATTTGACCTGTGGAAAAAAATGCTGCAGGAAATGTCATAAAAATTAACACCACCAAATTGCAACAGATCAGGCAACAACTTCCTGTAACTTAGACCAAATGGGAAGCTAACTGGGTATCTCTTGGGTCAATTAACTCCACCTGAGAGCTCAATTCAGCTATTCAAACTGTGGCTACTCCATGACTACTAGGACATGAGAAGAGACAAGTGGTTAGGGCACTATGTCTCCAGCATGGCAGCTCCCCCAAACAGTCCAAATCCAGGGCTCTGTGGCTAGGTTGTAGCCTCAAAAGTTGCTATGTATGAAGGAGTTGATCTTGTTTCCAACTGAAAATAAATGAAGTATAATTCTCTTTATTAATGCCCAATTGTTTTCTCAAGAGGTGCAAGTAGATCTTATAACTACAAATCTTTACATTGTAAATATATTCCCAGTCAACTGACTTCGTAATATTCAGTCTTTAAAGAAAAGGCATTAGCAGTGCCATTTGATCTTGAAAAGTGACATAAGGATCACACCTTTGCCAAGAGTACAAATGCATGGGAAACACTAAACCAAGATGATGGGGGGAAATATAATGATGAAAATACATAGGTTTTGTGGGGAAAAGGTACTTTGTTACCCATTTAAAATTGATCTCTGTATTTTAAAACTAGCTTGTATATCAATTACATTACATTTGCCACAAAACACAAACATATGTATGCATAAATACTATTGGATATATCACAAACGTAATTTAAGATTTCTCTTCAGTGAAGCCATCAGAAAGCACGTGGTAGATAAACTGAAGACACCTGCAGTTACCTGCAGGGATTCTGATAAAATGTCTCAACTGGATCTCATGTTTGTCTTATATTATTTAATTGGTTGATATGTAAGAAACTTATTTTTTGAGACTTCATTTTTTTATTTACTTTTCATTGTGAGAAATTATTGATCTACAGTTTGACAATAAGCCATTCTCAGGTCCCTCACTATCTTGGGATTTGTACATCTCAGCTGAATTTAACACATCATTGTTGAGTCGCCACAAGGATTCATAAGTAGACACTCCTCTTCCTGTTCAGGAAGATTAAGTGTTCTAGAAGCAGAAGCTCCTGATCCTTCAGCAGGCACTGCTTGTCCCCATGAGGAGTCTTCAAAGATCAAATGGTGTTTTCATGCAAAAACTTGTTGAAGTGCTTGGAGCAACTGTGCAAGCATCTGGGTATCTGGTGGCTGAATGGCCCTTTTTGGGAAATCTTAAATGTTAAGTTGCTAAAAATGTTCTATTAGAGAAGGAGTGAAATGAATTCATGTACTGGAGTGGCCTGAAGGACAAGTTGCATGGAGAGAACAGAACAGAACGGTATGCTTTTTGTTTGTTTATTTATTTATTAACATTTTACTTACCTATTGATCTATTTATTTATTTTTAACTTCATAAGTTCTACTTTTATATCTGGATGGCATAATTTTTCTTTCTGTCTTAATTTTGTTTGATGGGAGTTAGAGACAGGAAATGAGAAGGAACTGAAAAGTACAAGATTGGGAAGGGGGACGGAGTGTTAGCTAGACATCAGAATGTGTAGAAAGGGGATTGCTTCCTGTCTGCCTTAAGGAATATAAGCACTGGAGGAGAGAATAGGATTTGTTTTGAGGTCTTTTTATCTTCTACCCATTAAGAAAAATCATATCACATGTAAGATAAAACCAAGGACACACAAAACAAAATTCCTTAAGACATTCTAGAAACTATCATAATATGTCTAATATTTTGTCACCATGGTGTAACCATCACAGAAGCTCAAAATGTCAAAATGAATGATCTGATGTCTTCAAGTTAGAGAAAAAAGTTAGTGTGGCAATTTTCTACATCACTGCGAGATGAATGCACATGTTTTCTAAAGAAAACCTTGTTTCTAAGTCCCATGGCTTCATCCACTTACATGGAAGCTGCTCTTCCCTCAGTCTAAGACATAAGGTTCATCAGCCACACACATTTGTGGAGCATGCCCTACACTGTTTTAAGGAGAATACAAAAAGGGACTCCTAGGACTCTGACACCTAGGAGTGAGGAACTTAGGGGACGAGCTGCTCCCCTCCCCGTTTCATCCTATCATTCTATGATTAATGAAGACTAAACCCAAATGCCCCTTTTCTGCGAGTTCTCTAAGCACAATTAATTTCTGTATTTAGGAAATAACAGTGAGGTGCCAGCAAAGACTGACGAACCTAGGAAAAACTTCTGAAACAGAAAGACATCCAAGGATTAGCCCAGTGGAGTCAACGGAGTATGCCATGTTAGGAGGAAGGACTGTTTCATGACCAGATGAAGGAAAGGGAGGGGCGCTCATTCCAAAACCCAGGGTGTGTTCTTGTTAAATCATTGTGCAAAATATGCTGTTTAGGAAAACTGATAGTGATGACAGAGGTTTTCAAATTTTAGATGAGTATTATCCAAAAGAAAGCAAACCAAATGGGCAATTTCAAAATTTCTATCAAGTACATTATTAAAGTAAGAAAGGGTAACCAACATTTGTTTAAATAGTAGGTTTTATTTAATGCAGCCTACCAGAATATTATCTTAACATATTCAGTTTTAAATATCACACATGTGATTTTTAAATTTCTTTTGTATGAGTTCTGGAAATCTAATGTGTGCTTCATATAATTCCATATCTCATCTTAGACTAGCCCGCAGTTCAAGTGCTTAGCAGTTACATGTTATTAGTGGGTACCAGTTTGAGCATCCCAGTTTTGAACAACACCAGAATCCTGTTAGCTCTCATACCAAAGGCCAAATCATGATAGTTATTAAAAAAAAAGAAAAAAAATAACAAAACATATATTGAAAGGTAAGAGTAAAGAGGAGAAGGCAGGGCAAAAACTCACTAAAAATGCATTCAAAGACAGGCCCTCTGTGCTTAGATTGCATTTGATTACTTTTGTGGGGCCTGATCTCCAGAGAACAGTCCTTCCCCCTATTTGAACCCCTTTCTCCTCTGCTCCCCTTGTCTATATATTTGTTGATTTCCTCAGGCCAATTTTTAGAACATTCTTCTAGACTTTTGATCCCTACAAAGTAGGTTTTCATGCGTAAAGGCTCTCCTATCAGATGAAAACTGCAAAAATAAATTATCCAAGATGACTGAAGTCAGCTACAATGACCAACAAGAGTCAGCTATTTGTGGAGAAATAGTCCCAGTTTTTAAGTTGACTAATAATAAGGATCTATGTGGTTGGTTAACAGTCTTAAATGCATGTCAAACACAAAAACTCCAAGGTCTGAAACCATAACATTTATCAGATGCCACACACCCTGGGAGGGTGAAAAGGGTTTGCTGTCAACACACTAGAGAATATAGGTCATAAAAGACAATAGGAAGATCCGCACAATGTGGCAATGTGAGCACCATTCATATCATCTTTTATATAAAATTTACCTGCTGTGCCCGTCAGGAATGGATGGAATCAAACAAGTAGCTACAGATAGATATCAGCACATCTTTAAATCTGTAGCATTCTGGAGATTGTAACTGGTGCCCACCCCTCCTCTGCATTTCATACTGATTCTTTCTGTGTAAGAGTGTCTTCAAAGACTGTAAACAGAAACCTACCAAAGATCTTCCTGAGATTTAGACTAAGCGTCCATCATCTTTCTTACACACTGCCTTCTTTGGTCTCCATCTGATATTTTCTTTCTGCTCCTTTGGCATCTCCAATTTCCTCCTTACATTCTTAAAACCTTCCTACTGGAGCCCATTTATCTAACTGCCAACCGAGGCTGGTGATTAAATGACATCCAGGACTCTAAAATTTAAATCTGCAAGAGCCCATTTCTTTTCACAACACAATCTCGAAACTGCTGAATTGCTGCTTCAAATCTTGCCTGGGGCCAGTAATTTTATTTTCCTAAAATAAATGCCTCACTCTTCAGATCTCTGATCAGCATTCTGTAGCATGCTACCCACTTCATCTAAGAAATTCCACACTGTCTAACATCTAAACTCATATTGGTGTTTAGTCACTAATTGAGACTATTTTTTGCCTAGGAAGATAAATTATTTTTGAAACTAGGCAACCTGCATTAAACATTCTGGATCCTTCCAGTCACTATGGTTTTCATTTGCTCTTATTTAGACTTCTCTCTCTCTCTCTCTCTCTCTCTCTCTCTCTCTCTCTCTCTCTCTGTATGTCTGTCTTTTGTTTCCATCTGTTTCTACATAACCAACTAATGAAAAAAACTTTATTGACAAAGCACTTAATGACACTGAGACACTGAATATAATTCAGTTCTGATAGTAGCCTTCTTAAGTTTTTGGAGACTTCAGACATTACAGGCTTTGGAGACCACTTCTTTCCCAGTTACAAGTAGCAAGTCCCAGGGTTATTTATACAACTGTCTGACTTGGTTGCAAAGTAAGGATTCATATGACCCCCCCACACTTCCTGTTTGATAATTTGCTGTAACAGCTCACAGAACTCAGGGAGCTATTTTACTTATATTGATTGGCTTATGAAGAACATTATAAATCAATCAAATAAATAAACAAACAGATATATAGAACAAGGTCAAGATGGGTCTTAAATAGAAGCTTTAGTCCTTATGTAATTAAAGAATGCTAGCTCCAAGCATAAACTTTGTGAATTAAGAAATCCATCTCAGGGCTTTGTTAGAGGTTTCTTAATTATGGATTTTATAGAGGCATGGCTGGTTAAATAATTGACTATAAGTGGTTTGTCTTCAGCCCTCTACACTCCCTACAGGTTTTTGTATGGGACTGAAAGTTCTAACCTTCTAATTCATCCTTGATCTTTTCAGTGATCATTCCACAAGCTTAGAATACTTCAGTGTCTCTCAGCCAGCAGGCATCCATCATCAAGACAGATGTCACTCTGGAGAGTCAAAGAGTCTTAGAAACTTCTGTGTAAAGAAGCAAGGATCAAGACAAAACATTATAGCAACGGAATGATCCTAGGACCCTATTCATCTCAGAATTCACAAGGACTTTAGAACCTCTGTGTTAGAAACTGGGGACAGAGACCAAACATATGCTTATCTCACACATAGTTTGGTTGGAGATGGAGACTGGTCAGCTGCAAGACTGTAAATTCTAACCCCTCATAGATATTAAATCTCTGCTCAAAACAAGCAAATATTTTCTGATACCAGATGGGCTTTGTTGAATTTGTTCAAGGTACTCTGCTTGTCAGCATGGAAAATGCAGTCAGAGATTGAGTTTCTGGGAAAGCATTACTGGCTAGTACATTGAGTAGGCGTTGGAACATTCATTCTGGGTAAGCTTCTTTACAATGAAATCTGTCAGAAAACAGTTTCTGCAGACACAAGACCCAAACTTCCATTTAATTAGTATTTCTTAAGCCTTCAAAGAGAACATTTGCATGGATCACCACTCATGAATATTAAACAGAAAGGACAAAAATCCTGTAAGTGATTGTTGCCCAGTGAGTATTTTACTTGGTTAAAGAAATCTTTAGTATTCATCAGCTAACTCTCAACTGGTTCTTAATTGTTCAAAAATGAACTGGCTTCCTAAATGGATCTCATGCAGATCACAGCTTGTTGTGAACCTCCACAGCAGAATGAAGCTATACAAATATTAAACCACAGTGTAGGACTTTGGAGAAATTTTTAACTTTTGCTGCAATGGTATAGGGCCTGGAAGTTTTGGTAGAGCCATTGGTGAATTTTTGCAAAAGGGAAGGAGGGAGGGAAGGAGGGAGGGAGGGAGAGAAAAGAATGGAAAGATGTAATGAATGTTCTGTCTCTTTAAGAGACAAGCCATGCCCACTCCCTCCCCCATCCACTGAGGCAGGCTGATCTTCTGCTTCGGAGTGAGCTCTCTCTCTCTTTTCTGTCTTCCTCTCAGAAAGGCAGCTTCTGCCTCTCTTCCCACTTCTCCCCCCCCCCGCTTCTGTCTCTCTCTCTCTCTCTCTCAGCTCTTCTCCCCTTCCCCCTTCCCTCTCCATAACCCCCCCCCGAATAAATATCCAACCTCACTCTGCATGGTGTGCCTATCCATGTCTGTCTCTTGCCTGCCTACCACGTGTCTCCCTGCCTGGGACCAACCACAGCACCTGCAGCATTTCTGCTGCCTACTGCCGCAGGGAATCCTGCAGCATTTTTAATTTTTCCATTACAGAAAGAAGGAAAGAAAGATTTTAATTCAAGGTCTAGCAAACCCCTACACTAAAAGGTAAATGTGGGGCCAGCCATGATAAGCTAAGTATGGGCAGGTCACCCAAAAGAAGTTCTTTGCTTCCAACCATTATCACCTGCCAGAGTAGAACTCGGCCATCCATAAATTTAATAAGAGATCTGAGTCTCAGTAGTTTACCCTGAAGCAATATCTGGTTGCAGGAAGAACCACATGCTGAGATTACCAGACCACTGCCCAAGAACAGACCATTCAAAGGAAATGCCTAACATTCCAACCACTGTAGATAGGATCACCTGCCAGCATGCACTCAGGACACCCCTAGACAAATGTCAGCCAATCAAGGGTCCTGAATCTCAGAAACCCCTCACACCCACCTTTACTACTATAAAAATGGAATTCTAACTGAGCTCAGGGCTCTCTGGTTATTCCCCTTTATTGGACATGCAGAGAGACTGAGTTTGCAAACTTGATTAAAATAAAGGCTCTTTGCTTTTATATATGGGACTCGGTTTCCTTGTTGGCTTTTGCGGGGACTTCACGGATTTGGGCATAACAGTAAACTCTACATCAGCAGTCCAGCGGTAACATTTTATATACCCAAATATAAAGGCAAAAGGAAATTATAAAGAAAATATTATTGCTTTTTAAATTATTCCTCCAGTCCTACAATGAAGAATCTGTTATATGAACTATTGGGAAAGAAAAATATGTCCACTTACAGTACTGAAATGCCTTATTCTAGAACCAAAATTCAAATGATGTTGGCTCAGGAAAATAGATTTAAGCTATTCCACTTCCATGTTTTCCAGTGTGGAAGTAATTTCATGGAGTTTTATAGTAATAAATAAAATTTATTACTATAACTATAATATAATTATTATAAAATTTATTGCATAAAGAAAGTTATGAATCAAGGCATTTTTAAAATACACGAGTGGGAACATTATGTAGGTGATATTAACAAGATGTGAAACTCCAGCTATGCACCTCAAATGCTATCTTATTTCATTTTTAGCCTTTTGATTGACAAACAAAAT
>PVIU01023535.1:0-27228 GCA_004026605.1 Ondatra zibethicus
ACTGGATCAGTCCCACTCCGGTTCCGGTGGAGGTCGTGGGCTCTGAGTTAGGTCGTTGGCTCAATCAGTGTCCCAGGACTGGGTTGGCTCCCAGGGCTGGATTTGTTCCTGGCTTCTGCTCCAGGTGGAGCTTGTTTCCTCGGCTCTCTCTGTCCTAGGAGTCTCGTTCAATTCCACTCCTGTGGGATTTGTTGCCCAAGGTGGAGTTCCTTGCCTCCGTGCAATTACTAGCTTTGACCTGTAACTGTAAGTCCTAGGCTGGGTTCCCTCTTGCCACGTCTTTGGATTTTAATAGATGGGCTTTTCTTACCTCAGTCACATGAGATACAGAGTTTCCTGTGCAGAGAGCTTTGTCTAAAACGATCCAATCAGATATATGTTTGAAGAAATACAAAGATATTCATTGCAGCGTTGTTTCTAGTAGCAAAAAGTTAGAAATTACCTCAATATTCATTATTTGTATGCTTTGGAAATTTCAATGAAATGCTGCAGTTATTAAAATTTTTGAAAAGGTATTTTAATATACGAAATTATCTCCAAGATATACGGTCAAATACAAACAGCAAGATTTCAACCAGTATTATACTGTCTGTGTTCCATTTTTATAATTCTCATTTTAGAGATAGTGTAAGTGAAGAGGAGCTGTTAAACAGTGGAGCCAAGGCCACATAGTTAAAGATGGTGGATTTAACTCTAGACACTCTGGTTCTAAAACTTCTGTTTTTTTAGTGAGAGTGAGGAGATTACCAAGTCTGGCCATGAATTTACCACCCTCCCTCCTTAGCTTCCCAAATTGCTTGGACTAGTGTGTGCCACCATATCTACCTGAAATTACGCTCTTAATCTTGTTTCATATTGCTGCTTTGGTGAATACGGTTTTTAAAAGAGTATGGGACTCTCTTTATTATATACATCTTCTTACAATTTGGATGATTTACCTTCTGTAATTATTGCTTTTAAAATCAGAATATTTTGCAAACCAATTGATCTGAAACCACAGTTTCTTTGCTGATCCTGGTAACAAGTTGAATACTAAGAAGTCTAATACTCATTTTGGGTTCTCTTCTTCTTTACCCTTCCATCTATGTTCAGGTACTACTGTAATCTATTTCTTTTCTATATCTTTTGCTATAATAAATATCATATTTGGGATTGTTGACAAAATAAATGTTTTTTGTAGTTCTCAAGGTTGGGACTGCTTCTATTAAGGGACTGCCTCAGATTAAATAAGGTCTTCATGGTAGGTACTCTGTAGGGTATTGATCATTACAGTGCAAAATAGAGTAAGCCTTGGAGTTTAGATCCATAGTTTTATAAATAGACAGTTTAAATCATTATGACTCTCTATGCCTGTATTTAATCCAAACATCCTTGGAAAGGCCCTACCTCCAAATATCAACAAAATATTAATTTGAGGATTCAGTGCCAAATTCAGATTTTTAAAAATAATATTTTATTTTTATTTGCATATGGGGGAGGGTCGGTGCCCACAGAGTCCAGAAGAGGATACAGTATCCCCTGGAGCTGGAGTTACAGGGGGTTGTGAATCATTTGATGTGGGTGTTGGGAACAGAACTCTGGTCCTGTGAAAGAGCAGCAATGCTCTCAACCAACCGAGCAGTTATCAATTACAAAAAGCTTCTTGGTTAGAGGTGGGACTTCATGCCTACTTCCTTTTCTGGGATTTTTCTAGCTTGAATTTGTGCAGATCTTGTGCATGGTATCACAATAAACCTTCTAAAGAGTCATAAGGCTCTCACTGAAGGTCGTCAGTAATCTGTAGAAGGGTCACATGCTTCTACAGGTGGTTCATAAGTGGCAGAGCCTGGGGTCACAGAAGAAGTGGGTGATGCTAACTAGTGGGGGTGCTCAGAACAGCAGGCAGGGGTGAAGTCATGTTGGGATGGAATACTTGGTCCTTAGGTGATGGACAAACATGATCTTACAGGAAATGATAAGAACATATGAAGATATTACAATAAAACCTATGATTGCTCACATTAATTCTCCTGTATATGTTTTATGTTTTTTGTTGTATACAAAGTATAGATCTACCATCAAATCTAGGCTCTACAGGGCTGGAGAGATGGCTCAGAGGTTAAGAGCACTGCCTGCTCTTCCAAAGGTCCTGAGTTCAATTCCTAGCAACCACATGGTGGCTCACAACCATCTGGAATGAGATCTGGTGCCCTCTTCTGGCCTGCAGGCAGACATGGACATGCAGGCAGAGTACTGAGAATACTGTATGCATAATAAATAAATAATTCTTAAAAAAAATCTAGGCTCTACATATGAGAAAAACTATGTGATATTTGTCTTTCTTTCCCTTTCTAGTTTACTCATTCTGGTTATTTTCTCTCCCTTTCTATTAGTCTTTCCCACTCCCAAATAGTCTCCCTCGTGTGTGTGTGTGTGTGTGTGTGTGTGTGTGTGTGTGTGTGTGTGTGTGCATGTATGTGTATGTGTGCTAGTCTAGATTCCACATTTGAAAATGTTATATTTGTCTTTCTGAATATGACTTACTTAGTTATCATAGCGGTCTCAAGTTATATCCATTTCCCCACAATAAATTTTTATTCTCTTGGTATCCAGTTTTCCCTGTACCCTTTCTGATGATGAGGCTGTCTTTTCCTCCATGTTTGCTTTTGGCACCTTTTTCAAATCTCAAGTGGATATAGCTGCATGGGTTTACTTCTGCAGCCTCTGTTTCATTATGTTAGTCTGTTTATCTATTTCTGTGCAGCACTTTTGCTGTTTGCATTACTATATCTCTGTAGTGTGACTTCAACCAGGTATCGTAATATCTTCAGCATTGCCCTTTCTACTCTGGCCTGCTCTGAGTGGTTGGAATCTTTATGCTTCTATGTGGATTTTAGGTTTTGTTTTTTTCTAGTTGTGTGAAGAATGTCATTAGACTTTCAAAGGGAATTGCATTAAACCCTAGACAAATTTGGGTAATATAGCCATTTTCACAATTCCTCCGATCTTTCTGAGACTATGTAAATTGGATTTTTTTCCCCTTTGATTTCTTTCGCAGGAGATTTTTTTGTTGACTTATAGAAAATTTACTAGTTTTGTATGATAGCTTTTTTCTGATACTTTGCTGAAATTATTTACCTTAGATTTTTCTTATAGCATCTTTAAGGTCTTATAAATATAGTATAATTTGATCTGCAAGCAGGGATAATTTGACTTCTTCCTTTCTTATTTCTATTCCATTAATTTCTTTCTCTTGCCCATTTTGCTGTAATATTTCAAGCATCTATACAGAAAAGAGTGGAAAGAGTGGGCAGCCACCATCTGTCTGTCTGTCTGACCATCTGTCTGTCTGTCTCTTAGAGATGATTTCTTGTTTTCCTCATTTACTGTGGTGTTGTCTGTCAGTTTATTTTATCTAGCCTTAATGTGTTGAGTTATGTTTCTTCTATTTCTAGCTTCTTTAGGACTTTTATCATGACGGAATGTTAGACATTATTAGAAACCTTCTTTTGTATCTTTTGAATAAACATCTCACTTCTCTCCATATTTATTTGCCATTACATTTATTTATGAGTGTTACATTATACTTATATCCCTGGAATATAACCAACCTGAGCTATGACCTGTAATGTTTTTAAAGTGTCATTTATTTAGTTTTCAACTATTTACTGAGAATTTTTGTGTCTGCATTCATAAGGGAACATGGTCTGTACTTTTCTTTTTGTTGTTGTCATTGTGTTCTTATATTGCAGAAGACCGATGTCTTCATAGAGTAACATTGAGAGTGTTTCTTCACTCTCTGTTTTGTGAAACAGCATTAGTATTCCTTAAAAATTTGTAGAATCTGAAAAAGACCAAGGGGTGTACAAGGAGAATTTGGAGAGAGGAGGAAAGGAAAAGATGTGATTAAAATATCAGAAATAAAAAAAAATACTTTAAATGCTCAAGAAATACAAAATATCAGCAGTGTACCTGTGCAGTCCTGGGGATTTTTGTTATTATTTGAGATTCTATAAGAAAGTAGACTTTTTCTTTTTTGGACAGGATCTCACAATGTATCCCTGGTTGGTATGAAGCTTGCAAAATTCCTGCCAAAGTGTGTGCCATCATGGAGGCCTAAGTTAGAACTTAAATGTTCTCATCTCACAAACACACACACACACAAACATACACTCACACACACTCTCTACCTATGTTTTACCATAAATGTACTATCATAATTTAAACATTAATTAATGTTTGCATATGTAAATCATCATGTATATCATAAATGTGTGTTTGTCAACTGAATTTTATAGCATTGCAGAAAGAAAGAAAGTCACAGAAAATTCAAGATTAATGAACTATAAGTTTATAAATACCTCAGACTGCAAAAATCCCCAGGGGTGTACACAGACTATGGTTCAGTCAGGTAAGGCCTCCCAGGGAAGACTCATATATGGAAATTGCTTGGCAGCCCGTATTTCCGTCTGATGAAAACAGTCATGACCCAGAAATTGTGTTTGTAGTTCTGAAACCTTCTTCATCATAGAGAAGTCCTTTCCTACCCCAGAGGCCAAGAACTTTTCAAGCAGTTATTGTCTGTTATGCATTTAGCACTGACAGCAGAAAAGAGGCCCTCTGCCTGCCTTAGGACGTGGTTCCACATGTGTCTAAGCATCAGGCACCAGGGGCCATCAGTAGTACTTTGAAAAGGAACATATGGTTGAGTAAAGGTTCTCAGGCTTGACCATGCCTACTTGTACCAGAATTACATCAAGAACTTGTAGAAATACGGCTTAGTGTCTTCCTCCCAGTTTCTCATTCAGAAGTTCTGAAGTGGGGCCTCAGAATTTTCCTTGTGCTATAATTCCAGGGGATGCTAATGCTATCTTAGAAAAACTTATGAAAACGCACAGACACTTGGCTAGCCCGGGTTCCTTCTTTTCTATAGTAGTAGGTATGCGGTCATTGTGAGGGCTTAGTGGGCTCCTATCTATGGAAGGTACTTATTGACTACAATGCCATACACAGGGTTAGCTGCTCGACGGCTTGGCACCTGCTACTTGATGCATTCTTCATGTATCCGTTCTTCAACCCTTAATAGTGACCTCAATTGAATTCCCCAGTGTTCTGTTGCTATGCCTCCCTAAAAACTTTCTTCTTATTCTTCCAGCCATGATCTGATCTTACAGCCACTACCATTTCTCAGCACTAGTACCATGAGTAAAAACTTGTCAGATGATGGAACTGAATAATAGGGTCAGGGCTCTGCATGTCTGAGGCCCTAGGTTCCATATCCAATTACCTAACCCCCCAAATAAAATGAACCTGTCACATAGAATCTTTTTTAATTAGAGAAGTGAAGTTATTTAATACCAAGCAGTGAAAAGTATTTGGAAAGGCATTTTGCTAGGCTGATACTCTGAGGACAAAATCCAGATGTCTGAAATAGTTTAATAGTCACACGTTCAACTGGAGACCCTTAGTAGGAATGTGTTGGGCAGCTGTATAGTTGCCTGGGTAAGTTATGTATTACTGTAGAACCCGGTCATTTTTCCATAGGAATTTCTTGTTATTCATAAAGTTATGTGTATGTCATCTAGAAGATTGGAAAATAATTTAAAAGTGAAAGATAAAATGGTGCTCTATTTATGTTTTTAATTTAATTAATTTATTTATTTTACATCCTGACCACAGCCTCTCCTCCCTCCTCTCTTTCTACTCCCTTCCCCAACCTCTCCCCCACTCTCCATCCCCCAACCCCTCTCCGTATTCAGTCAGAAAGGGGCAGGCCTCCCATGGGCATCAGCAGAGCCATGGTGTATCAAGCTGTCCTAAGGCCAAAAACCTCCCCCTATATTCAGACTTGGCAAGGCAATCCAGCATGAAGAATCGGTTCCCCAAAAAACAGTCAAAGCACTAGGGACAGACCCTTGTCCCATTGCTAGGAGTCCACAAGTAGACCAAGTTGCACAACTGTCACATATATGCAGAGGGCCTAGGTCCTTCCCATGTAGGCTCCCTTGTTGTTGGTTCAGACTCTCTGAGTTCCCAAGAGCCAAGCTACCTGTTTCTGAGTGTTTCTTGTGATGTCCCGGACGCCCCTGACTCCTACAATGCCTCCTCCCTCTCCTCAGCAGGACTCCCAGAGCTCAGCTCAGTGTTTGACCATGGGTCTCTGAATCTGCCTCCATCAGTCACTAGATGAAGGCTCTCTAATGACAACCATGGGAGTCATCAATCTGATCACAGGTGATGGTCAGTTCAGGGTATATACCCACGATATCTAGGAGTCTTAGCTGGGGTCACCCTGGTAGACTTGAAGGAGTTTGCCTTGTATCAGGTTTCTACCCAACCCCACAAAGCCCAACTTTCCAGTCATCTTTCTCAGCATCCTCCCCTCCACACACCCCCAGAGTCTGATCCCTCAAGTTCCCATGCCCAATCATCCCCAGTCCACTCAAGAGATCTCCTCTACTTCCCCTTGCCAGGGAGGTCCATGTATCTCCCTTTGGACCCTCTCTGGGTCTGTAGATTATAGAATGGTTATCCTCTAACTTTACAGCTAATATCTACTTATGAGTGAGTAAAGACCATGTTTGCCTTTCTGTGTCTGGGTTACGTCACTCAAGATGATTTTTACTGGTTCCATCCATTTGTCTGAAAATTTCATGATGTCTTTGTTTTTATCAGCTGAGTAATACTCCATTATGTAAATGTAGTACGTTTTCTTTAACCATTCTTCGGTTGAGGGGCATCTAGTTTGTTTCTCGGTTCTGGCTATTACAAATAAAGCTGTTATGAACATAGTTGAGCAAGTGTCCTTGTATGATTGAGTATCCTTTGGGTATATGCCCAAGACTGGTATAGCTGAATTTTGAGAGAGCTCGATTCTCAACTTTCTGAGAAACCGCCATGTTGATTTCCACAGCGGCTGTACAAGTTTGCACTCCCACCAGCAGTGGAGGAGTGTTCTTGCTCCACATCCTCCCCAACATAAGCTGTCATTTGTATTTTTTATCTTAGTTATTCTGACAGGTGTAAGATGGTATCTCAGAGTCATTTTGATTTGCATTTCCCTAATGGCTAAAAATGATGAATATTTCTTTAAGTGTTTCTCTGCCATTTGAGTTTTTTTTTTTTTTTTGCTAAGAATTCTCTGGTTAGAGTTGTGCCCCATTTTTTAATTGGATTATTTGATATTTTGATGTCTAGTTTCTTGAGTTCTTTATGTATTTTGGAGATCATCCCTCTGTCAGATGTAGAGTTGGTGAAGATCTTTTTCCATTCTGTAGGATGTCACTTTGTCCTCTTGACAGTGTCCTTTGCTTTACAGAAGCTTTTCAGTTTCATGAGGTCCCATGTATTTTCAGCTACAGCTGGAAATCTGTGACCTCCCTGCACATTCACGCTGTAATTGTGTTTGCTTTGATCCTTCACAGGTCTTGTGCTCCTGTGAACTCTTGTGTGTGACTGCCCTGACTGTGAACTCTTGTGGGTGACTAACATGTCAATCTTAGTGTTTGTGGTACTGGTGTTCTATTCAGGAAATTGACTCCTGTGCCAATGCATTCAAACCTATTCCCCACTCTTCTATTAGGTTCAGTCTTTGATCCACTTGGACTTGAGTTTTGTTCAGGGTGATAGGTACAGATCTATTTACATTCTTCTACATGCTGACATCCAGTTATACCAGCACCATTTGTTGAAGATGCTTTCTTTTTTTTCCACTGTACAATTTTGGCTATTTTGTCAAAAATCAAGTGTCCATAAGTGTGTGGATTATGTCTGATCACAGTGGAATAAGCCTAGTTATAAAACAGCAATAGAAATCACAAAATACACATTGTCATGGATATTGAAGAACACCTTACTGAATAATGAATGGATAATTGAAGAAATAACAAAGAAATTTAAAATTTACTAGAGTTTAATGAAAATGTAAATACAACACTCCTAAATCTACAGGATACAATGAAGATAGTCCTAAGCAGAAAGTTTGTAGGGGAACCTGCAGTTGGGGTGTGTTGTGTGGGAGAACTTTTAAAAAAATCTGAGAGAACCCAAACAAAAACTTCATGACAATAGCTAAACAATCTTGTCCAGACATGTCAGGGCAGTCACCCACAAGAGTTCACAGTCAGGGCAGTCACACACAAGAGTTCACAGGAGCACAAGACCTGTGAAGGATCAAAGCAAACACAATTACAGCGTGAATGTGCAGGGAGGTCACAGATTTCCAGCTGTAGCTGAAGAGCTATTTGCAAATGATGGTTGCTGAGAGAAAATACGTTTTCTTCAGGAACGTAGCCCCTGAGATGCTACCCCATGCTCCAATAGGTGCTCCTACCTTCATGCACATATGGGCAGCACTAAGTGGGCTCAGTGGGTTTTAGAAAAAGAAAGCACATGAAATTGAGAGGGAACAATGGTGGGTTGAAAGGGGCAGGAATTGAAGGGGAGGGAATGGAGGGGTGTAGATGATCACAGCATATTATATACATGTAGGATATTGTGAAGCAATAAAAAGAAATTTAAAAAATTAAGTTACACACACACTCACTCTTATTTTCCCCCATTTGATTGAGTCTTTGATAAAGAAGGGTATCTGGATCACTAGGCTACAGTGTCCCCTAGCCAGCTGTCTAGTAGGGAAAGGCATTCAGAGTTCTGTGTCCCTCCATCATGACCAAGCCTTTCCCTTCTCTGCCAGATAAACAAGCCATGTATATTGTTCTGCACCGCCCTGACCCCTCTCCCCCGATCTGTAGGCTTCTCTTCCTGCCTAGGGGGCCAGGATATGCTTGGGCTTCTTCATGTATAGAAGGTGGAATCTACTATTTGTGGGGTGGCTAAAAGAGCCACAGAAAGTAAACAGAGCTAATCAAGGACACTCTTTTGTGCTTCTCCTTATCCAAACACTTTCAGAAGAGGAAAGAGTCCATATTGCATTACAGCCCAGACCACAGTCCCAAATAATAGGGGTCACATTTTCTTCTTGCCCTGGATGGGAAAGAGCCATGGTTCACATTTTGATTGTCATCTCCCATCCACTGTCTTTAAAGAGGTTTACCGAACCAAGAACAAAGACAGGAGGTACTGTAAAAATATATTAACACCACAGCCGACTAGGGTAGCTGGAGATTAGCTCCTTCCAGAATTATTCTGTTTCCCTCCCCGCTCACAACAGTCTTTAGAAGGACTCTTCTGGGAGACAGCTTCTGAATGATCTGCCACTTCTCCCTGCATGTATCTACTCTCCTCCCACCCCAGACTAAATGCTTGTCTTCTCAGGTCTTCAAAAAGAAACACAGGAGAGTCTATCATATTATCTGCTACACTGCTCTGCTAAGCAACCATTATCACTCCCCCATATTTTCTAACCTCTAGAAAATTCCAAACTGGCCAACTATTACTCGAGTTCTTATCTTACTTTTCCTTGTCCTAGGATTTCTCTGCCTATGTGCCCACCTGCTAATCACCTCATCTGGGGACTATCTGACCTTCCTGCCCTCACTGCTTCCCTACCTTAACCAATGCCAGGACCTCTACTCATTGTTGGCTCAGCTTCAGCTGGCCTGCCATGGCCTCTGACTGTTGTCAAAATAGTTGCTCTTTATTTTGCTCAGACCTGGAGCTCAACAAACCTCATCAGATAAACACTTGCATGAACCAACGTTGCTGAATGAAAAGAGGAAAATATGTGGTAACAGGAGACAACAAAAGACTAGATACCCAAGCCTGAGTATTAAAGTGAGAATAGACTTTTTGCCTTGTATTTTTTTTTGTAACAGGGATTATTTGCCAGTATGTTGGTACTTATGTGGTTATCGCAGGAGCAGGCTCATTCTAAAGCTCTGTAGAAAGTCATCACCTTGTCCCCGTTCTAAATCCACTAAGTCAGAGTCTGCTGCCCCATGACCCATATACCCAGTGAAGTTTGACAAGTGCTGATTGAGAGCACTAAATCTGGCTTTGAGCCTTCTTTTAACTGAACCTTTCTCATCTATCCCTGTTTGGATTGAAGAAACCGATTTTCTTGCTACTACTAGCACTGTGTTCATTGTACTCTTTGATTAAGCTTAGTATTAATAACATACATATACTGTTTATCAAGTGCCTGTTACATGCCAGCTGTGCTCCATACATGAGGAATTTAAAATTCTGTGACAGTCAGTAGGCCAAGAAAGTTCACTTAAGGGAAGTCAAGATTTCAAGTCAGCTCCGTATTCCCTATAAACTTAGCCCTGCAATAGTACTTTTATAAATTGATAAACTTATACGAGGTACAGAGGAATGCAAGAGGATGGGACTAACTTCCCCCCGAGAGGAAAGCCCTAGCATACCTTTTGTCTTGAGGGAGCTTGCATAAGCCCTCATGGGAACCATAAATTACCAAAATTGAAACCAGAGGCCAAGGGAAATTGGAGTAGGGATCAAGTTAATTATGACGGGAAAGCCCTAACGACATCCCTAAGAAAACTTAAGTTCTGATACCTGGGCCTGGGCTTAGGGGTATAACAAATTTGTAATAGAATGCTCTGGGTTCTGGCCAGCACACGAGTCAGTAAGGGTATTACTGCGAACCTCAGACTTGGATGTGCCACCTCTACAATATGTTATGCCATAGGTGCAAGGATCACTCCTGACAACTGAGTTCCTGTTTTATTTTTCAGAGAAGAAATTGAAGCCCATAGAAGGTTCAGCATGAACTGATGGCAGATCTAGGGATGTTCCCAAGTGCCACTATTCTAACATTGTTCATCAGCTCCTTTTCTGGAATTGGAGTGTTTAGTGTGAAATTAAGTATTCTTTGGCAAGAAACAGATATTCACTTGCTTCTTGAAAGTAAAAGACTGGAATATTTGTAAACTCTTGTATCTCAGAAGGACCTTTACCTTGAAAAATGTTTAAGTCAGTGGTCCCTAGCTTTATAAAAATGAGCTATAGTACCATTTCTCTGGACCTGGAGGCTTCTAAGCCAGGCTGGTTCTTCTTTCTTGGGGCCCTGAGGACCTGCGGAGATGGCTGGGTGGGGTCAACTCAGTCCAGGAAGTGCAGGAATTCTTTTAAGTGTATGCGTCTGGGGTGTTTTTCTCTCTCACTTACGTGTATTTTTAAAAATTCTTTTTAGACACCCGCTTTATCTTTCCCAAACATCATTTCCTTGCTCCTTTCCTGAGTTCTAGCAGTGGCCAGGGGCCCAGCTTCCTTATTGGTCTCTGAGCTGGGGATGGGATGGGCCAGGGCACAGAAGAGGTAGGAGTCAGGAATGGGGGGGGTAGGGGGAAGGGAGGGTTGCTGCTGGAACTGCCTTTCCTCCTTTGCCTTGCCACTAGGGCGCTGGCTGGTTCCTGGAGCAGGGTCTTTACTCTTATCCAGCCCTTGACACTGTCCGACGTTCCCTAAGGCTGTGGCCACAGAAAAACCCAACCAGGCTGATAGCTGTCGCTTGCTGTTCACTTGAACTCCTTGGATGGCATTTAGGATCTTGGGCTGCCTGCCTCATACCCAGGGAGGTCTTAAGTAGAGGGCTGATGGTCCCCAGCTAAGAGAAGACACTGGAGTGGTTGATGTTGAGACTGAAGTAGCTGCATACTCCAATCTGTCATAAGCCACCTCTCCTCTCTGAGCAACTTCCATGGTAGGTACAACCACAGTTTCCAACTTTTACCTCCTCCCACTGTCTTCCTTTGGTGTCTTGGTTTTCTTCCTAAGGCAGGCATTTGAGGATACGGAGTTATAGAATATGCTCAGTCCTAGTGCCTACCCCAGCTTTAGGAACAAGGATGAGGGTTCTAGTCATCCCTGTATTGGGGTCAGGGTGTGTAATTGATGCTTGGGCTTCTCTTAGCCTACTTATGGCTCATCCTCCCCCTTCTCCACTGGAGAAGATAGTTTTAAGTCTAGAACTACTGGGACCTCCTTTTTCTTACTGCTTCTTGAGGTATGGTTATGTCAAGTCTTAGATATAGAAACTTTATGAGGCAGAGCCCTTTGAGCAGGAAGGGTCATATGGTATTCTAGACAAAGCTTGAGGAGCTGAGTCATGTTTTTCCTTCGAATTTATTATTTGTGTGTGAGCGTTTGTGTACCAGAAGACAATTCTGTTCCTTTGGCTCTTCCTGTCTACCTTTGTGTGTGTTCTGGCTTGTGCGACAAATGCTTTACCTACTGAACCACCCTGCTAGTCCCAGATCTGAGTTTTGGTCCTGATTCTAACCATAGATCTTGTTGCTAGCTATGTGTTTCTGAAAAATAATTTAAGTTTTCTGCATCTCTCTTTCCTCATTGAGAAAGCGGGGGTAATAATAGGTCTTAGCATGGCATGGAAGTGAGGATTAAATCAGCTAATACATATGAGGTACTTAGTACCTGACATAGCTTCAGTGTTCAGTAGAGGACCCTGTTTTATTTTTTTCATAGGTTTATAGAACGTCCGTATCAAGCACTATGCCAATCGATTCCACACATGGGATTGCATCATTTATATCAGCCCATAGCTCAAGAGAAATAGATAGTCATCATCCCACTTTGCATATAAAGACTATAAACTATACAGCCCAAGCTCTGGTGGTATAGACTACTTGCCTAGCATACACGATCCTAGGTTCCAGCCCAGCCCCCTTGCCCCAAGTTACAAAATCAACACCTCAGAAAATCCTTGGGGTTTGAACACAAGTGTTGCTGAGTCTAGGACAGTTTACAAATGATAATAGGCCAGGTACTGGGCTTGCGGGCTGTTTCTTCCCTTTCTTAAACGAGGGTTAAATGGGAACTTGATCTGGCTCTCTGCTGAGATTTCCTTCCTCCCAGTCTTTCTTTTTTTCCTAGTGTCTCCAAAGCCCTCCCTCCCTTCCTCCGTCTCTTCTGGGATTATTTTCTACTGGAGAAACCCTAGAGACTGCTGGGCCTGTTTCTGCTACTGTTTTAAGTGTGGCAGGGGAGTAGTGCAGTGGAACCTTGACAGAAGTTTCTCAGGCACACTTGGTTGGAAGTGCCGTGAGCTGCTTAACAGGACAACTTTGAGCTAATAGCCAATATTGTACTCCATGGGATTTACTGACTGCTTGCTAAAGCACTAGACTATCTACAAGATTCTTTGAGAAGGCTTCTTCTAATACCCACAATAACATAGGCAGGTGAGGATGCTGCTTCTAATTCCTATAATAACCTAGCCAGTTAAGAACTACTCTTCCATTTCTCAAGAAAACAGTAGCATATAAAATGCTAGAGTTTTGCTTCTCATAACTTACTAATTTAATATAGTTAGTAGGACAAAGCTAATATACACGAAATGTTGATAAGCAATACAAAATAGCATGTTATGATGGGCTAAATTATGAGGACTACATTACTTGGGATAGAACCCCAGAGGAGATGACACCGGCAGTACATATTTATTTATTTTAATTTGTATACTGTTTAGTGCCTCATGTCCACAAAGATGTGCAAGTTAATGACCATTGGGAATATCCCCTTTTTACTGCTATGGAAATGATAATTCTGAGAAGCTGTCACTTGTTGACAGCAACAGAAATTAGTAAGTGATAGAGTTGGGATTCAAATCAAAGCAGTCCAATTACTGGGATAAATTCTACTAAAAAAAAAGGATGACAATAAAGGAGAGTTGGGAAAGAACGGAGCTAGCTACAAAGTGTGATCAGAGCAAGAAGATGAAGCTATAGTATGATACAGCTTATGGAGACTTTGAAATCTGATCCAGTTTATATTTAAAGCAGGACAGGGTAAGACATTGGAATTTAGTGGTAGAGAATGCCCCTCCAATTGAGTTGTTGTTTAACCTGGTAGGATCTAAAAGCCATGGGTGAAAATATACTCTTTGGCAGGTGGACATAATACTTTGGACACAATATTGAGGGCATAACTAGAATTGAAAGGTAGTAGCAGTGGATTCTGGAAGGAGAATTGTAGTTCTATAAGGGTACCAAAATTGAGAGAGGAAGGAAAGAGAGAAGGGGGAAAGCAGGATAGATAGATAGATAGATAGATAGATAGATAGATAGATAGATAGATAGATAGATAGATAGATAGATAGATGGATGGAATGGGCAGACAAGCCAAAGATACTTTATAAAAGAAGACTTAAGAGAGAAAATAGTGGATTAAGCAGTTGGGAAAATCAGTGCTTACTAGTTCATGTTTTAGACTCAGAAGAAACTCAGAAATCCTGGATATGGAAGAAAGACCCAAAATAGCATAGGTTTCCTATTTTATAACTACAGTCTCAGTGTTTAGAAGCACCAGACATGATAACAGATGTATACAGACCTAATAGTAAACATTCCTCCAACTGGGAGATGCTTGACCACATGACTCTTTGACCGCACGACTGCTGGATGAGAGTAACAGCAGGGTTCTCCCAACCCAACAGCTTTGGGTATGCTATCCCAACCAAGCATAGAGCAAGTGCCTTCTGGGACCTTCAGTCTTCTTGCTGTGTATTTAATGTTCCATCATGGGACAATGTGATTATGAGGATGGGGCCTCACCACAAATTTTAGCCACTACTGATGCTGATCTATGGTCCTGATGTTTGACAGGTAACTTTCTCTACCCTTCTTCCCATATATTTCCTTGTTTGTGTCTTTTGCCTCCAGCAAGGCCTGCTCCTCAGGACTACCTTTTTAGGTTTTGGCTTTGTGGTGTCTGAGTCTTCAGAATTTTTGCATTTCCAGAGAGGCTGCAGGCCTCCTTCTTGACTCTGCCTGCATATGGGAGTTAGGGAATTTATTTATCCACTGGATAGCAAGCTTTCTGACAACAGGAGTCCTTATCTGCGCCACCAGTGCCCAATAAGGGGCCCATGAATAAATTATTAAATAATATATCATCTAGATATCTTTCTACTATCTACTTACTTAGTGGATTTTGTCCCACAGCATCATTCATCTGCCTAGCACCCACTGTATATTCCTACAAACTTTCTCAGTTTCTTCCCTTCTGACATTTGTTTGTCCCTCTGTCATCTCTCCTTGTCTCTTGCGCTACCTGGCCCTTCTGTGCCCTCTCCCTTTCCCCACATTCTTCTCCTGTTCTCTCGTCTGTATGTCTTTCTTCTCCTGCTTCTATTCTCCCTCCCATCAGTCATCTCTTTCTTCCCTAGTTCTACCATGTCCTGGCTTAGCTTTCCCATTTGTATGAGTGGCATCTAATCATATGAAGTGTGACAGTTGACATGGATGGACCTTATATAAGCAAGTCACTGTAAGAGTTGCAGTTGTAGGCTTTAGCCCCAGACAGAACCTCTGGTTATATTGAGGGCATTGGCCGCAGACCTGTTTACAGCTATTTGCCCCCACCATGCTAAATAGCCAATCTCTTCTGGCACCCTAGCCTGTTCACCACTTTGTCCTTTTTCTCCTCACAAGAGTTTGGACTCTTTGTCATGACTTTGCCTGCAAGTTCAAGTATCTCCCTTATGTGTGCCCATGTCCACCTTAACCTTCAGTTTCTAGCGCAATTTTATGGTTCTTTGTTTCAATTAGTTCTGTCTCATTCATGAATCAGCAAGCTCTCAGGAGTATAGACTGTGTTTGACTCATGGCAATATCCCCAGAACTACATGTATTTTAGAAGACACATAGTAAACATACAATAAATACTTAACAGAATTAATGAAGAACATTTGAACAATTCACACTCCACTGCTGACTTGTTAAAGCATCTCAACCACTCACCTCCTTTTGCAGAGAAAAATGGGAAGATTGGTCATATTGATATTTTCCCTTAAAGACATGTGCAGGTAGGCTGCTATTCATTGGTCAGCAGCTTTTGTGTAATCCACAAATATTACTGAGCATCTACTGTGTGTTTAGAATTAGTATACATCCTTGGGTATGCTTTTGTTTGTTTGCTTTGGTTTTTTTTCAAGACACGGTTTCTCTATGTAGTCCTGGCTGACCTGGAACTCCCTCTGTAGACCAGGCTAGTCTCAAATTCACAGAGATCCACCCACCTCTGCCTCCTGAGTCCTGGGGTTAAAGGCATGCACCACCATTGCCCAGCAATACTCGGATATGTTCGTGAACAAAACATTTCCATTGAAGCTGGCATTTTATGTCTCCAGGAATCATCCATTGGATGAAGGAAATTTGAGTAATGAAGCTAAGGGGAACACTTAGATGTCTACACTAACTCCTTGGAAGATAATCTAGCTCATTGAATGGAAAGAGGGGGTAGGGACGGAAGTCGCTTGGGAAGTGATTTCAGCACTGACTTCCTGGCTCTTTCTTCTTGTAGGAGAAACATCCCTGTCAGTAGGCCGCACTCATGGCATGTGGCCAAGCTATTGGAGGGGTGCCCTGAAGCGGCTACCACCATGCATTTCCCTTCTGAAGCCTTCAGCTTGTCTTGGCATTCTGGTTGCAACACAAGGTGAGTCTGCACGATGGCCAGCTTCAAGGTGGGCTAGAGGATTGATAGCCTGGTCACTCACGTCCTCTGGTCTTGTCCCTGCTTGATGTTTTAAAGCTAAATTGGTATAGCAGAAAATAGCACGGCCATCTAGAGTCCCTGGGCTCTTATCTAATTATATGACTAACAGGCTAGCACCATGACTGTGAGTCTGCATTTTTACTTCTTGATAGTGTTTCCTTGAAGTACCTCATCTGAACCACAAAAATAACCACTCTGCCCTGATTCTCACTCTATTTCACTATTGATTCTTCTTCAGATTCTTTTCTTGATTCCTGTCAGAGGTGGTCTTCTCTATCTATAGTCCCCCACTAGGAACTTGGTCCAGTGTTTGTTGCTTCCCTCATAGAGCAGAAATCTCCAAAGCAGGGACCTTCCCAAGTCCAGCTCCATGACAGGAGCTTGGTGTTGTCCATTTTTATCGAAACAGCTACTCAAGGGACAAATCACTTTTTTGTTTCTCCCCCGGTTGCAAAGCCAGCTAAAGTATAGTGCTCAGTTGTATTTTCCCTTCAATAATCATATCTCCCCTCCAAGAGTGGATTTTTTTGTTGGGGGAGGGGCTCAAGGAAGCTAAGGAGTGAGTTCTCCCTAGGTTGGTCATTTTATTTGGTTTTAGAATCCAGGGACTCATGGCAGAGGCAGTTTTGTTCTAGAAGAACGCACAGAGATATATTCTAGATCTGGCTCCTGTGTGTGTGTGTGTGTGTGTGTGTGTGTGTGTGTGTGTGTGTGTATGATGTGTATGTGTGTATGTGTGTGTGTTCCATCAGAAAGAGAGGTGAATAGCAGGTTCCCTTGACAACAAGAAATGAATGTATTGCTAGCTCAGAACAAAGTGGTTAAAACCATGCATTGAGCAAGACAAGGGGAAACTGTTCAGGAGATCTCATGGGCTGCTGTCTCAGCTCAGCTGTGGCTTGGTTTCTGAGCCAGGGCCTTTCTGAGAGCAAACCTGCAACCTGCAAGCTTCTAGTCAAGGAGAGCTAACGGCATTTTCTTGGCTCAGTGTGGCTATGTGTTTGGGAAATGGTCCTTAACATTCAAAATGATGACTTTTCCTCGATCTTCCTGGCGGGCTTTGGCTGTTAGTAGATAAGGGAAGTGTGGGTGAGCAAAGCCCACTCATAGGTCATGGCTAATAGTAGAAAGGACATTGATAACAATGACAGCTGAGAGCAGCTCCTGCCTTAGTAGATGCCTGGGCTCTGACAAGGGCCCTTTGTTTCTTATCTGATTTCATCTCCACAGCAACACTCTGGTAGAGAGTTTATTATTTTTTCCCATTTGGAAGTGTTATCAGAGAGGCGGTAAGACTTTGGATGGAGAGAGTCCTGGGTTCCAATTGCAGTTCAGCCTCTTCCGCAGATTGCTGAAATCATTAGTTTGCTTTACTTCGTGGGTTAGAAAGTGAAGGAAGTCATCTCATTTGGGCTTCAGATGGAAGACTGTAAAAGGCCTCAGTAAATAATCAAAATTTCTATTATCAAGAAAAATTGTAGGTTCTGAGGCTGTAGCCCCATAGCAGAGCCCTCCCCTAGCATGTTCCAGGTCCTCAGCCCTACCACCAGCACTACAAATAAAGTGCTAGGGAATCTCCAGACCAAAGGAACATTTCAATTCCAGCCCTGACTACACCACTAGTTAGAGTTTGTAAAAAATGATCTTCTCAAAGTCACTTCCCTCTCTGGAGCTTTGTTTCAGTGGCTTTCCAAAGTGCGGTGAGGCCCACTGGCCTGTTATAAGAAGCCCTCCATGTGAGTGTGCTGCACACTCACATGCGCTTTGAGAATCACTGCTTTAGGAAATGCTCCGGCTGAAGTCAAATCAGTCCCATAGGTTTCCTCTCTAATGCTGATGCTTTGAACTGTCTCTGCTGGCAGAGAACCATACACGGACCCAACAGAGACTACTCAGAAGCAGCTTCAGACTTGCTGTTAGCAATGACATCGTGCATAATCCCCATGACATTTCCCCATTCTTTGGGATGTGTGCTCATTCTTCCTTTCTGTGCAATCCTGTCTCTCATTCCGTCATGTTTCTGAGATATCCCTCACTCATTTCCTTTGTTTCTCCCTTTCCCTCATTTTCCTTTCATTTGTAACATGGGTGGCTCTGACTTGACTTGCCCTTTTTCATGGTGGACTGGCCAAGGTAGGAAAAGTGTCTAATTTCTTGGCTAACTCATGCATATGCCTTGTGTCTTACAGTGACGTGTGTGTGCAGTGGTGCCCCCTCTCCCGGCACTGCAGTACTGAGAAAAGCAGCTCGATTGGCAGCATGGAGAGCCTAGAACAGCCAGGCCAAGCTACCTACGAGGGTCACCTCTTACCTATTGACCAGAACATGTACCCCAGTCAGCGTGACTCAGCCTACAGCTCCTTCTCAGCTAGCTCAAATGCCTCTGACTGTGCCCTTTCCCTTCGGCCAGAGGAACCACCCCCCACAGACTGTGTCATGCCAGGCCCAGGGCCAACTAAAGCCACCGATGGCCGATCTAATGTATGTGAGACCTCAGAAAGTAGCCACAGTGCCAGTGGGGACCATGTGACCTCCACTTCCCAAGAGTCATCCTGCCCAGAGGAGGGTCAACACTCAGGACCTGCCAAGATGGTACAAGGTCCACCAGAGCCTCCTGTGAGGCGGGACAGCCTTCGGGCCTCTAGAGCTCAGCTTCTCAATGGAGAGCAGCGCCGTGCATCTGAACCTATGGACTCCTTGCAACAGAAGGAGAAACAAGGCTTAGAGACAGTGCTGCCTGCAAGGAGCCCTAACCAATTCTGCTGCATAAGTGGGCAAGACCAAGTGACAGGCGAGGGCCACCAGAACTGTGAGCTCAGCCAGCCTTCTGAATCCAACCAGGAGGACTCTGCGCATCTACTGACAGAGGGCTCCTCCAAAGCGCTCGATTCCCCAAAAACCCATGACAAAGGTTCTAGCAGGGAGTTCGGCCTGTTCAAGGAGGCTTCAGCAGATTTGGCTAACCCTTTGTCCTTTGGTGCCATTCCACACCTCCGAGGAAGCACAGAGCATCGCCATAGTGCTCCGGAACAGCTGCTGGCGTCCCAGTTGCAGCGGATGCGTGTGGATTCCAGAGGCAGCAAGGGGATAGAGTTGCCAGCTGGGCAGGATGGGCACCAGTGGACGGTGTCCCCTTTGCACAACAATCCTAAGGGAAAGAAAAGTCCAGGTCTCCCTACAGGAGACCCTCAGGACCAGCCTATCAAAGAAAGGAAGGTCAGGCCCATAGATGATAAGGTGATGGGTCCGGTGTACCAGAGCCAAAGTGGTTCCCCACTTGGAGAGGTCGATGGACCCCTGCCAGAAAGAACTTATTTAGACCCAAACCGAGCAAGCAGAACAGGCAGTGACTTGGCTAGCCAGCTGCCCTCTGTCACTTGCTCCCCTATTCAACAAGCCAGAGACGTCTTTTCAACTTCTAAAGTAGCTGGTCACACAGAAGCAACTGAAGAAGGTGACAGTGAACCCAAGGAAGGTGGCCGATTAGGTGGCAGAAGGAGTGGAGGTCCCCGGGGCCGCTCCATCCAAAACCGGCGGAAGAGCGAGAGGTTTGCTACCAATCTTCGTAATGAAATTCAGAGGAGGAAAGCCCAGCTCCAGAAAAGTAAGGGTCCATTGTCACAGCTGTGTGACACTAAGGAGCCAGTTCAAGAGACCCAAGAGCCTCCAGAAAGCCCCCCACTCCCTGCTTCTAACTCGGCTCTTCTGTCTTCATATAAAGAAGTCCCTAGCCCGGGAGACAAGCTCTTCAATAAAAGCATGATTCTCAGAGCTAGGTCTTCAGAATGCCTCAGCCAAGCCTCAGAGAGCTCCAGAGCTAGGGTAGGCTTAGAGGGAAGGCTAAGCCCTGGCCAGAGGTCAGGCCAGTCTTCTTTGAGCCTGAACACCTGGTGGAAGGCATCTGACTCACCCTCCTTAGACACTGACAAAGCAAATGCTCCCCCTGGGGTCTGTGGAGGTCAATGGAGATGGTCGCCAGAATACAACCCACAGCCACATGTGCCGCTATCCACAGAAGGTCCTTCCAGCCCTGATGACGGCAAGGAACTGACGACATCTACTGCTCAAGCTGGGGAAGAAGCCATTCTCTTGCCATTTGCAGACAGAAGAAAGTTCTTTGAAGAGAGCAGTAAATCCTTATCTACATCTCATTTGCCAGGCTTAACCACTCATAGCAACAAGCCTTTTACCCAGAGACCAAAGCCTATAGACCAAAACTTCCAGTCAGTGAGCTATAGGGAATTGAGATGCCATCCCCTGGACCAATCATATCATTCCACAGACCAACCATACCATGCCACAGACCAATCATATCATTCCATGTCACCACTTCAGTCAGAAACTCCCACTTACCCAGAATGCTTTGCTACCAAAGGCCTAGAAAATTCCCTGTGCTGTAAGCCACTGCACTGTGGGGATTTTGATTACCACAGGACCTGTTCCTATTCCTGCAGTGCTCAGGGAACTGTAATGCATGATCCTTGCATTTATTGTTCTGGAGAAATCTGCCCTGCATTGCTAAAGAGAAATTTGTTGCCAAATTGCCTCAACTGTAGGTGTCACCACCACCAATGCATTCGGTGTACAGCTTGCTATCATAATCCTCAGCATGGTGCCCTTGAGGACAGCAGCCTGGCACCTGGCAGTGCTTGGAAATCCAGGAAGTCAGCAATACAGGTGAGGACTTGGTTCGTGGGTGAGTGAGAGTCATTATTTTAAAATGTAATGACAATGCATTGCAATGATGTAGCCCCATCTCTACACTCAACCACCAAGATTGCAGTATACCTGTGTAGCTGTAGAGGTTGGGGAAGGTAAGTCTTGCTCCTTAAAATGAGCAAGACTGGAATTTGTTCTAACTTTGAAATTAGTATCTGAGTGGCCTTAAGTAAACCATGAACTGATTATAATTTGAAGATATGTCATTTTTTAAATTTATTTATTATGTATACAACATTCTGCCTCTATGTATGCCCGCACGCCAGAAGAGGGCGCCAGATCTCATTACAGATGGTTGTGAGCCACCATGTGGTTGCTGGGAATCAAACTCAGGACCTCTGGAAGAGCAGCCAGTGCTCTTAACCACTGAGCCATCTCTCCAGCCCCAAGTTATGTCATTTTTAAAGTGAAAAATATATTCACTTATAAAACAGCTAGTACTAATAAACATTAAAAGGTAGGATCCACATAAAAGATAAAACATACTAATTGTCTTCTTGCATCTGGCTTATTTTGCTTGATGTAATATTTTTAGTTGTACCCATTTTCTGCAAATGTCATGATTTATTCTTTTCTTTATGAATAAATAAAATTTTATTATGTATAGTATCCAGAGGACTACAAGTCCTTCCACAGATACACTTACATACCTGTTGTTATAATTACCATACTTACAACAGTTGAGGACTAGAACCAGCCTAGATGTCTGTCCATCATCAGATGAATGGATAGCATGGCTCTTCTGTTGGAAGCAAAGGTGGAGAACAGTGTTTTCCAGTGTGTATTTGCACGGAAGTTGAAGGGAACAGGGTACGAAAGCACATTAAGAGCTTGATATGGATTAGATTTACATGAGTGTATTAACAACCAACAAATGTACATTAATATTTATACATGTCATAGGAAACACATTTTGCCTAAAATTGTATAAGCAAATGATCAACTTTATTATGCATGCTGAAGTAGTCTTGAAGTATACTCACGTGTACAAATTATTGTCATTTCTCACCTGTGCATCTTACACATATTTTGGTTTACATATGCCTACAGCTCCAATAGGCTTTGAAGCTATAGTAAACAAAATTGTTTTCTGAATATTAACTTGAAGTACTTTGCTACTTCTCCATATACAGTTGAACTTTGTATATTGGCTTCATATCCTATAGCATTGCCGAACTCACTGATGAATTCTAGTACCTCTTTGGTAGGTTATAAAAGATTTTGGACATAGGAGGTTGCATCATCTTAAATAGAAGGAATTTTGTATCTTCTTCATGTTCTGTATGCTCCTTGCTTTGCTGGGACCCCCACTACCCTGTTCAGAAAGAATGCAGAGAGCAACACTGCTGCTTGGTTTCCAGGGCTTCCCTGTGAAATTTGGTGGCTGCGATCTTCTAGTGATTGTTGTTTTGTAGTTGTTCTTAATCTTGGGGAGAAATGCCCTTTTAGTCTTAGCTTCAAAGGAGCTCTTTTTTAAAATTTAAGAAGGAATTTTGGATTCTTTCAAATGGTTTCCTATTTCTATTAAGGTGCCCACATAGTTTTAATTTTTGTCTAAATTTATAGTGAGTTATACTGATTGGATTTTGAAATAAGTATCCACCTAGCATTTCCAGGATAAACCCCACTTGATCATAATGTAGTAACTTTTTATGCTGCTAGATCTGAAAATGCTAATAAGGCTCTTTGAATCTACATTTAATACAGATTTTAGTCTGTATTATCAAATCTTTGTTGTGTTTTTTTTTTCTAACTAGGTAATACTAGCTCAATGAGGTGGGAAGAAGCCCCTGCTCTTCTATTTTTCAGGAAGAATTTGTACGGCACTGCTGTTTTTTTCTTCTTTAAGCATGTGGTAAAATTTATCACTGAGCCAGGCGGTGGTGGTGCACGCTTTTAATCCCAGCACTCGGAAGGCAGAGGCAGGAGGATCTCTGTGAGTTTGAGGCTAGCCTAGTCTACAAGAGCTAGTTTCAGGATAGGCTCCAAAACTAGAGAGAAACCCTGTCTCAAAAAACCAAAAAGATAAAAAAAAATACTAAAATCACTTGGACCTGAATTTTTTGTGTGTGGGAATGTTTGAAACTGCACATTAATTTCCCTAATAGAAACAGATTGGAGATTATCTGTTTCTTCTTGAGTGAGCTTTGGTAGATTGTGGCTTTTAAAGAATGCCTCTATGTCATTTACATTTTTACATTTATGCAGATAAAATCGTTGAAAACTACTTTGAAGGGCATATCAGAATTTAAGATGTACCGGTTGATGAGTAGAGAAGGAAACAGGTACATGATAAGGTGAATATAGCAAAAATGTTAATTTAGCATCTCGATAGGATCCATAGATGCTCACGGTAAACTGCTTCCATCTTTTTGGTATGTCTGAAAATATTCACAGTGCTGAAAAAAGAGAAAAGAAGACATAGATAATGCCCAAAAGGCATTGAAGCTGAAACTAGACTAACTGGGTTTAAATTCTTTCCCCAGAATTTATAGTGCCTAATCTTTCCCATCCAAAAAATGAAGGTAATAACAGCACCTGCTTCGTTAAGGTGGATTAAATGGCAAACAAGGCCTTTATAACAGTGACTGCCAGACAGTAGTTATCTTATAAGTAAGCTATTTTAAGATGAAGGGAAATTTGGCTTAGCTTGAGAATCTTGGCTGAAAGAAGTACTCATAGCAAGTAATAAGGAAAGGGGGTTGAAGGTGAATGGAAAGAAGGGAGAGGATGAGTACAGGGGTGTCATCTCTGGACCAGATTCTCCAAAAGAGAAGGAAGTTCATTTGACAGGTAGCAGCAGTTGGCTGTAGCAATATAGGCAAGCTGTGCCTATGTCATCTTCTCCTTTTGTACTTGGAGGGACACATTGGGTTCCTAGTGCCTGTTAGACTAAGTTTATCTGCTTAGACACTAGACTTTCAGGTATGTGGATGACGATATATATAGGGGTATTCAGTTTCTACCCTTGTTACTGGAATCCTGTATTTTTGACCCTGTGAGACATAGAGAACAAGTTTAGACACTCTAGCTCTGGCAGCTAAGTAGTTGCTGTGGTGACTGTCTGAAGAAAGGCTGGGAGCCTGCCAGCTCTTTCTGCCATGAAGAAGGTTGGGGAACTAAGTAGCTCTGGCTCAGTGATATCTAGACAAGTGAAATCAGCATATACTTACAGGCACACATGTTTAGGCCAGTTAGTTTTACATATATTGCCAGATGATTTCACTTAACACTTACATGAAACCAGTGAGGAAACTGAATCTCAGAAAGATCACACAGCTCACAAGGTGCAGAGCCAGGATCTGAACACCATGAAAATAACTTGTATATGGCTGTCCACTAGATTCTAGCTGCTTTAAATGTAGCAATGCATTAAGTCTTCTAGCAATCAAGAAATAGGTACCCGGTCATAAGTATGCTACCATATAGCAAGTACCATATATTTATGGTATAATGTTTAAAATGTAAATATATATGAGTATAACATATAGTATCAATGTATACATATGCACATATGTATAGCATTTATGTTTATTGTGTATAACATATGTGTGTGTTTATACTATAACAGAGTTAAAAGGGAATGTGGGCCATCCACTTGCTGAAGGGTAGATGTGGAAACCGAAGCTCTATTTCTAGCTGTAGCTGTGTTCTGGAGTGTGTGCTACTTACCTCTCCATAAGTAGATTGCGAAGCCTAGGCCTTCTCCCATATAACAAACAGGATGGCTGCTAGCAATATCACTTTCACCAAGACAGCAAGTTCTACTATAATCTTCAACTGCTCTACCCACTGTGAGTATGCTTCTTGGGTTCAAAGAGCACAGAACAGTTTTAGGATACTAAGTGGCTCAGGCAGGAAATCCTGGCTCATGCTGTAGCTGAACATGTTATGGTGCCTTTGCGGACAGTGACATCTCACAAACATGTCAAGGCAGACAGAGTCTGAAATACAAATTGTTAAATTTGCTCTGATGTATCCCAAACAGAGACTGCTCTCTAGTTTTGTGAAAGCTGGAATCAGAAAGTACTCCCCACTTTTTCCATGTTAACATCCAAAGGCAGATCCTGTGGTGTTCAGGCTGGTCTTGTCCATTCAAGTGGTCTTACTGCAACAGACTCACAAGTGCTGTGACCACAGAACCTTCTAGCTACCATGCACTGTGCCGGGCATTCTCTACCCATCTTATTTGATCCTCACTGACTATCTTTATTTGCCAAATAGCAAACTGAGGTTCGAAGTGGTGACAGAATGTCCCTCACATAGCACAGATAATAAATGTCTCAAGCCAGTATAACAAAGACCTGTGTCATTCTGCTTCACCAGGTGTTTGGCCCCAAAAGAGAGGCCTGCTAGGGCTAAGGCAATAAGCCTTGGGAAAGACTAATAATAGCAGTATTGGAGCAAAGTGAATTTAGAAGATCAGTGTGGCTTAGGAAAAAATGCCTTCTTTTGGGCTGAGTCTCCTGGTAGAAGGTGCTAAATGCAAAACCAGGAGGAATCTGAAAAGCAAGCATGCATTCAGGTTCGGGTTCTAGTAAGAAAGGGAAATTTTTACAAAAGGCATATACGGCTGAGCAATTTAGGAAACTACATCCAAGATAGACAATCTACTTGTATAATGTATGAACCAAGGCACCCCATACTCCATCTCCCTGAGATGAGCTCATGTCAACCCTTGTCTGAATATGTGTACAGAGGCGTAAGAACAGCTGCAGGATGAGGGTAGCTGGCGTCTCTGATCCACCTTTTCCCACCCTGGGAGAGAGATTCTGCAACAGGACCCTCCAAACCCCCTTGAAGTCAGTGCTTCTAAGAAGATGCTTTCTAAATTTGTAAAAGCAGGAACAATGGCCAGGTTCATCCAGTAGAATGAACAAAAGATCTCCAACCCTCAATGCAAGCAAGTGCTAGAGCAAACAGCTAACATGCTAAACTAGTTTTTGGCGTGGTTTGGGAGGGGTGTGGAGCAAGAGGGAAATTCAATATTCCTAGCCCACAGTGTCCAGGTCCCTGAGTGCTTTCTGGATATCTGCATGAATGTAGTGGCTCAGTAGCCTCCCGAGTGTACATGGCTGTAGCCTATCTGGGAGTGTCCATGTTACCCAGCCAAGGAACCTGGGCCAGGCTGCTGTTTTTGAAACTACCTGGAGACCCGGATGTTCAAAGTTACCTAACTTACCAGATTTTCTTTTGCAGGAATTTCCTGGGGACAAGTGGAAGCCAATAACTAGTAACCGGAAAACTAGCCATTCAGGGAGGTAAGTGATGGCTCCGGAAAGTGGGGTGATTGGGTGCCTCAGAAACTTCTTTAGAAATGGCTATGGCTTTTTGGTTTGCTTGATTTTTATTTTAACGGAACTGGTTTGCTATTCACACCAAGGGCTTGTTTCTATAATTATAATCTAATGACCCCCCCCACACCACCATCTGAATATAGAGCCAATAGATTGTGAGGACATTTTAAAATAGTGTTGTAAAGGTATGTCTGTCTGAGGGAGTTATACTCAAGGGCACAGAGAATGAGACTGTGCTGAAATGAGGGAGAAGGCACAAACTGTGGCCACAAGCAGCTGGAATCAACAGAGAGGAGTGTCTGTTCTCTTTGTTCAAGGTTGTTAGAGGCACCTGCTTCTTGGGTTCTGCCACCACGCTTTTCGTAGGACTTGTTGAGAACTTACGGGCCATGAAAACATACTCATGGGTTACAACTGCTTGAGAAAGGCACATACAGCTTGGAATAATAAAAAAAAAAACTGCTTTGCTCAGGGTGGGACACTGAGCTCCTCTAGTTGTAGCTCAGAGGACCCAGCACTCATGTTCCCTGGTGATGAGGTGCCCTAAATGGTGACTCTAAGTGAACCAGAGGTTTGGCTAGTCACTTCTGGGTTGCTGCTTGCCTAGTCGGATCTCTTTTTTTGTACATTTTGATATGCTGTCTCAGCCATATAGGAAAGAGGGTTCTCAATGATTTTGAAGCCCATTACCATCTCCAGAATAAAGCAGAAGACAGAAAGGCTTAAATAGTCCAGAGTTCTTTTAGGTGGTCTACATTATGCTCCATTATTTTTAATTCAAATATAATTAGGT